>CBVK0101428853.1:0-10508 GCA_900067695.1 Picea abies
CTTGCACACCTTCTTGTGGAAACTTCATGTAATCATTGTTGCCAATTCTCTAAACATGCATCCGAGTCATAAGAAAATGATGTGATGCTTCTCCAACTGAGTACCCCATCTGCAGATGGGTTAACATAATCTTCTTCTCACATGGTGGTTTTGTACAACTACTTTATTTCCTCTAGATCTAAGCAAATGGGTTCTACAAACCTTTCTCCTTCTGAAAAGGATCCAATGGCATAATGACTCTATATTCACTTGATTAAAACTTCATTTTCCTTGTCCTCAAATTGATTATGGCCTACTTATCAAATTCCCAGTCTAGTCCAAGCAATGCTAGATAAGTTGTTGTGCCATCTACTATCTGTATCACTTCTTGGTAGCACTCTATGTTGATTTTATAATTTCAATTGGACAAGTGAATAGCCTAGTGTGGGTTCTCCCATACACTACCATGTCTTCTTAGTTAAATCATTTACTTTAGAGCCTAAGCCTAGTATAATATCACCCATATTAAAGTCTCCAATGTTGGTATTCAGTCTGAATTATCTACCTATCCTTCTTCTTGTTTGGATATGATTGACTAATTTTTTCTCTACTTTTCCTTCTGCCTCTATATTACATCTTTATATCAGATTTTGCAAGATCTTGACAGATGATGGGTCATTCAATAGTTTAACACATGATTGCAGAAATGTTTTTATGTTACTTACTTGATCTAGAGGTTGTGCTTCACTAGTGTGATCCATTGAGGAGGGAATTCCATACATCGAAGAGTTATGATTTTTATATGTAGCTGATGTAGATGAAACATTTTTCTTGAGAAACTCCTATCTTGACTCCTTGAATGTCTCCTTTTCTTTCCACACATCAAATTGATTATGTGGTTCAATATTCTTCTACACCCATTGATGTTGCATTGTATCTTGTCTTACTTCATCAGTTCCTATCTTAGCTCCACCTTGTGTGACTATTTTGATGTTTTTTTCATCATCCATGGCTTCTACAGAAATCCACTGTACATTCTAGTTGTTCTAGTTCATATTTTCTTGGATCTTTCCCAAGAGTGTTGTACAATATTTTGTATCATGGTTTGTTGCATGACAATACATACATGTCACTGGTGGAAGTGTGCATTCCCTTGCATAATTTCCTGGTTGTTGGCAGTTGTGTCACCCTCTACATCGTCCAAATCCTCCTCTACCTCATCCTTCACCTCTATATCCACCTCGATCTCCTTGCAATGCATTGTATTGAGGTACCTAATTGTACTCCATGGGGTTATACTATGGTTGCACGTTATTGTATTGCACTTGTGCATTGTTATATTGATGCTACACATTTTTATATGGTGGCGGTACCTAGTTGAACTAAGGTGTATCTTTCCCTATCATCATTTATTCTTGAATACTATAAGTATATGAAGTTATTTCTCTCATCATCTCCATTGTCCTACAATATTTATCATCATGACCTACTGACTTGCAAAAATTGTAGTATGAACTTTTTAGTATTGTATTATACTTTTGCATAATTGGAAAATGATATGGATCAAGCCCATGTGTTTTAAAAATCTTGCACCATGGTCCTCCTATTGGAAAAGGTTTTGGTACTCCTATTTCCATGTACTGTACGAAAGTTGGACATTCATTCTTATGGCGTCCTTCTATCCTACATGTGGTACACCAAACAACTTCTCTTTTCTCTTTACCCTTATTATGGTTAAGATGAAATGTTAGATTCTTCAAATCCTCCTTCAGCTCCTCTATTGTTGGATCTGTCTTCTGATATTGATTCTCTTCCAGTTGTAAGTCTTCTTGCATAGCCTCTTCCTGAGTTTGGAACTTCTATTGTCTTAATGGGTATTTCAAATATGGTAACAGTGAGTTCACAAATATATGTCTATTCTTCTTGTTAGTAATTGCATACTTCAACTTACCTTTCAATCATTTAAACCTATGATCAATCTCCCAAACAAACTCACCTGGTTTTTTCCTAATTTCAATCATCTCATTCATGTACTGGTCCTCTGAGTCGGGCTTCTGAAATTCATTTATCAATAGTTTTTTCACACCTGCAATAGTCCTTTTTACTCCTAGTGGACTATTTTTATCTAGGCTCATGTACCAATCTAGTGCGAGGTCTATTAGCATGATAGCTAATTTTGCAAGTTGTGTATACTCATCTGTGATCTTCTTTGCTTCCCATATCTTCTCACAGATGAATAAGTTCTTTTAAGGGTCCTTTGATGCCTCTCCCTAAAATTATGGTAACTTGATCATGGGATCATTGCATGCCATTTTGAACTATGTTGAACCAATACCTTTGTGCAGTGTAGATATTTGATTTTTGCTTCCTGAACTAGCTCCTCCAGTTGTTTCTCCTTGTTTGGATGTGTTTCCTGTTGTCTTTCTTCCACTAAAATTTGGTTGTCTAAATGTTGGTGTGTTAGTCGCACATGGGGTTATAGGTTCCACATTGATGGTGACCTGGATTGGAGTTCTTCCTTTTGTTCCTACCCTTGGACCTCTTTTTTTCCTTTCATATGTTGCATGCATGATTTCCTCAATCTACTCCACAGATCGTAGATCCTCTACCTCTTCTTCATCACTTTCCAAGCCCTCTCTATCAACTATGGCTCTCTTCTTGTTATTCATCTTATATTGGTAGGGTACTCCACTATGTGTATTTCCAGTTGTTGCCATTATCTTGTTTATCTAGTCTTCCTCCATCATGATTGGGTCCATGGCTTCCTCCTTCTTTCTCTTATCCATTTCTTCCTCCATTTCTCCACCTCTTGTCAGTGCTTCTCCCCTTCCACCATGCACACATGGAATTTTATATGTATGATTTCATGGTCATCACACCATTGTTATATAATAAAATCTTGATTGAAGTATGCAATGATATGATATACCTAAATTTAGGTACTTTTAGAAAATCTTTCTCTGTTGCATTGTAATACTTCATGGTATCTATTGCAAATTCAGTGATAAAACCTGCAACAATATTGTCTAACCAAAAATATATTGCATGTGTACATGTTTTGTTAACTTGTTGTAACTGCGTGATATCCACATGATTCCACTCCAATTGTATGATTCGATTTGTTGGGTAGTTGTATTTTAACCTCAATATCCACTACTGCAACAAATGCAAGAAATCAGAGAAAAATACCTCATGTGGGTCGCTAAACACGTATTTGTCCATATGTTTGTGCAGTGTTAACTTAGGGTTTTTGTTATCCTTCTGTGCAAACTCAAGTTCCTTTGTTTTCAACCATATTTGAATCTCCTCCTTAATTGGATTCCATGGCTTTAACATTCCTTTTTATACCTTCATTCTTCGCAAACTTCTTCTACATATCTCGTCCACTCAATCCCATGTAGTTCCAACCAGAAACGAAACCATTTGTTGGGTTTAATATCTTATTCACTCTTGATATGACCTAGGTTTAGATCTCAACAGGTTTCCAACAAAACCATCTAAAACTATCATCCCTTCTGGTAAACCAGAAGGAAACACAGTGCACATAGTGCACTGCATAGTCTCACTCGAGATAGCTCTATGGGTGACTACAATGCTCAAGTGCTTACAATATTGGAATGAGTGGGCATCCGGGATTTTATTTTATCTTCTTCATGTATTGATCTGATTATTCATCTTATTATTCCTAGGATTCATTCATCTTTTAAGCCCATGCATGCATTCTAATGATCTATCTTAAACATTCATTCATTATATAACCATTAATAAAAAGTAAACATGAAAGAAAAATTACATATAACATTGGTTTTACTGTGGTTCACCCCTTCCTAGGCTACGTCCACAAAGATTTTTCTTCTCTGCTCTTTTATTTATTTTTATGCAAAATATGGTGCTTCATGCGTTACATCTCCCATCATACAATCTTGAATAGGTTCAAGAACCTTTGTGAGGCGGACTAGATCACACCAGGCTCCTCATCCTGTGATCTAACCCTCAAAATATACCTTACTTGAGTCTTTTATAGCCTTATTACAACAATTGTTGAACTCAACTACAATAATCAAACTCTTGAACAACCCTGACCTAGACCTCCCAGGTTCTTATTATATTATTTTACAGGATTATAGCCATTACAATCTTTACCAAAACCCTAACCCTAACATGTTTAGGCTTTCCTGCCTTTTCTCCTTGCATGTTGGTTTTCCTTACATGCGTTGCTTTTCCTTCCAACTATTCTTCTCCAAAATTATGCCTTTCCTTCCAAAACTAGGTCTTTCCTCAAAATATGCCCGCGCCCAACACTCATGTTCTTGCAGTCAAAATAATATTCAAGTATTTTTCAAGGTAATATTGATTATGTATTATGGTATCCAAAAAAAACAGACCTCATTCTTAGAGTTTATATAGATGCATATTGGGAAGGAAGTATTGATGATAGAAAAAGAACAAGAGGAGGTGCATTCTTCCTTGGCAGTTTTTTAGTATCCCGTCTCAACAAGAAACAAACTTCCATTTGTCTCTCTACAACTGAAGCAGAGTATATAGTTGCAACATCGTGTTGTATGCAAGTGTTGTGGATAAAGACCAATCTTAAGGATATTCAAGTTCCCTATGATCAACATGTTTCTATCATGTGCGAAAATAAAAGTTCTATTAATCTCTCCAAAAATCATGTTCAACACTCTAAAATTAAGCATATCCCCATCAAGTATCACTTTCTCAAAGAACATGTTTAAGATCAAGTGGTTAAATTAGAATATGTTCCTTCCAAAGAGTATATTGCACATATCTTTACCAATCCATTACCTAGGGAATCCTTTGAGTACCTCAGAGAGAAGTTGGGAGTCCTTCCCACTCCTCATTCAGGTGCATAAATATTCATGACATGTTAGAGGCTATTGAAATACCTTCCTAGCCTCAGGGGGAGAAGCGGAAGAAATTGAGCAGTAGGAAATACAACATTCTGATTGGGGGAGTCACTCTTAGGATTTGCGTAGTTAGAAGGATATTTCCTTTTTCCATTGATGTCAAATGGGGAGAAACACACAACTATGACAAAAAGGATCATACAAAAAGGGGGAGTGAAGGCCAGAGGAACACACTGACAGAGGGAACACAACTACGATAAAGAGGATCATACAACAAAGGGGAGTGAAAACCAAAGGAACACACTGATAGAGGTAGCAACTCAACAACAATAATTTTCATCAATAACAAAGGGGGAGTTTTTTGAGCATATGTTGTCACTAATATTAACATGGTGCATAGGAAAAGGAAGTGCATGGAGGTCTTATAGAGGAAGTGTACAGAAGGATACTTTCTACTGTACTATTACAGATACACATGAAATAGAACTCCTAGAATAAATCATGAAAGGTTGAAAAAATAAGTGAGAAGAAGGATTCAAGGATGAAGGGATCGACGATGATTCTGCCAGGAGTGCATGCAGAATAAGAGGATAACATATGATGTAGTTCAGATATGAAGTGGAATGAAACAAATTTCCTTCTCCATTATTTCAAAATGACCCAACATATTTTCATGCTGCAACGTGATAATGCTTTGAGCAAGCGACAAGTGACAGAGTGAACTGTGATGGAGTGTGTGGAATATTGTGCAGATGAAAATCTGCAGGGCACCTTGAGCCAATGTGATGAATGGTGTAGTGGCATGTGATGAGATTAAGTCTGAATTAGAATGTGACAAAATAAGTCACCAGGGGTACTTATAGTTTGATGGGGAAATTCAGTAAGCACATTGTAGGACAAGTGCGATAGGATGAAGATTTGTGACTTGCGTATTTCTCTCTAGTTCTATCTGCGTAGTGGATTATTTGTAGACTAGGATGAAGTTATTGAATCATTCTTTAGGAGATGCTCAGATAATATGGAGTACATTCATAGGAAGACTTGGTTCATCTGATTTAGTCAAATGTTTTCCATAATGTAACAGTGATGCGTTCACATACTTTATTTAGAAAAAATTGTGACTGACAAGATTTTGATATGGTCAAAGTTTCTCCATAATATAACCATCATACTTTATTTATAAAATCAGAATTGATAGGATTTTAATGTGGTCAAAGTTTTTCCACATTGTAATTGTTACGCGTCCAGATACAAGAAGGTAAAACTTAGGAAAATAAGTATAAGTATGGAAGTGCTCTGATCATGGATGTGTGCATGAAGTGAGGTGGAAGATTATATTGTAACAGTTCATATGAACAAAAATGTAAATTTGTCAGGATGTGTTGAAAGATTTAGTGATGTAACAATTTTTTTTCTGATTTTAGGGTGCCAGGGTGAGTCAAAGCTCACTGAGGATTGGTGTCCTCATTTTTGTAACAGGTTGGTGCCCTCAAGGATCGGTGCCCTCATTATCTATGGTAGGTTGGTGCATGAGAGGATTGGTGTCCATGTTTTCTGCAATAGGTGGGTTCTTGTTGAGATAAAAATTTATAACTTGTAAGTTGGTGCTTGCAAAAGAACATAAAGAAGATGTTTTGTGGTTTTTAACCGCATTGGGTTTCCATGTAAAAATATTTTGTATTATGTTCATTATGTTGATTTGATTTCTTCTTGTATCAGTCATTAAGTGTTCACTTCTAAATATCTTAGATGACTATTTTTATTCTTTCTTGTATCTGTCATTAAGTGTGCATCTCTAAATAACATAATTGGTTGAAAGGAAAGAAAAATAAAAAATCTTAATGCAATATTGTTCACCCCCCTTCTCAGTATTATTGTGAGTATTAACAGTTGGTTGATTCTTTTCCTCTCGTTATAAATTGGATTGTGTGGCATATCGGAAACGAAAAAAGTGTGTGAATTGGGGAGGATCCCTGGGTTCATGTAGAAAATGTCTTTAAATTATTTGAGGATCTAGTCTCTGTCCTTCAAAATCAAGGTATTTTCTCTCTTTGGGATGCATAGGTGTAGATTATAGATCTTGTGGGTTGGAGTTAATGGAAATTCGTAGAACTGTTACGATTAGGCAAGGACCAAGTAGAGGAATAGAGTTATTTTTTAGGGAATCTTAGATTCTATTAGCACTATAAATGTTCTAAGACTTGATTAGAACTATTCATAGCACATATTGAAATATAATTGTTTGGTTGGTTGGAATGGTGGATCAGGTAGAATAAGACGGGGATATAAGATCAAAGGAAACTCACAGACTAATACAATACATCCATGGACTAAAGGTAAGTGAACTTAATTATCAGACACTTAGGATAAAAGGGTGAAAGAGGGAAGAAATGAGAACCACATATATATGAATATATTAATCTCATAGGATGGTCAATCAATACATTCACAAGAATGAAGATCCAATAATAAGAAATGTTCTTAAATTATGAATACAAATACATAAAAGAAATTTGTGAGGTATGGGAAATTGCAAGAAATGATTTACTGCTCAGGAATCCATGAAACAAATACTATTAATGAATGCTTCATCAAAATAATTTCATTCAAGTAAGAAGAAAAAGAGTATGATAGAACACAATTCTGAAATCAGGTGAAAAAATATGCTTCAATAATGTAACATATGCATAAGTATGGATTTTCCCAAATACAAAAGATATGAATTTAAGACCAAATTCATAATACCTAGGAATGAACTCCCTAGGTCCAACCTCTCTACTACATTCAAAATAATAAAATTTATAGAATATTACAATATCTGGGTTGTTATCAGCTTTAGGGAACAAAATCTATCACTAAACCAAAAATAAATGGAATCTTTGATTTGTGGCAAAAGATTAGGAAGTACTACCTTATTTTCCTCCATGGAATATGGAACAATTTAAGTTGTAGTTGGAAAAATGTTATTCTGGAAATGTTGATATTGATTTAATATTGATGTTTATCCCCTGTTTTCAATCTGGACTTGATTTAACAAAAAAAAAAACAAATAAATTTGACTAGGAATGATGGCTCGGAAATGTTAGGTAAAAATATGATGTTATTATTCCTCCATTGAATCTAGAATTGATGTTTTACTGATGAAGATAAGGATTTTTGGAGAGATAAAAACTTATGCCAGAAACAAAAACCACCCTATGGAGGACCTATTTACCAAGCTTCCAATCTAATTATGTATGCAAAATTTTTTCCAATCTTTTTTAAATTCAGAACCTCTACTAAGAAACAAAATTTCACAATTGGATCTATAAGTGAGAATTTGAATGATTGAAAAAGGCACAAGTCTTAAATTTCATTTTCATCATACTTGTGATAGTGTAGAACACCACAACAATCAAAATTTTTGAAAATTTTGGGTTGAGATAAGAGTGGTTTTTTCTTAACCATTTTGGACCCAAAATCAATGTAGTTTGTCGATTTTCACTTAGCACTTTTATGAACTCTCCATATTGCATCCAGAAGAATTTTCAATTTTTTTGGCCCAATTGAAAATTCAAATAGACTCCAGATATTGTGTATGCATTCTATCAATGATGATTTAGAAATCAATGATGGGATGCCCCTTCTCTTGCAGCTAGATGTATGCAAAAAAATATGTAAACTGGAGACTTTAAAACACAATCATGATCACCCTCATTAATGAAAAGTTGAACCTTTGAAGCATTGTACAAAATATATTGAATTCATGGACACTTTGATCAAAAACTTCCTTTACACATGGGTGTACTTGTAATATTTAGTTGGCGCTTGCTTTGACACTTTCTAGCGAATTTTGGTTTTTCACATGGTAGAAAGGTCTCACATGCAACATGTAGAAATATAAAATAATTATTTTATACATCCAGTTATATGGAATTCATCAATGAGTAATGGAATGACTATAGGCCTATGAGCTCTATCTACTTCCTCATGGGATCCTTCTAAATGACTATAGGCCTATGAGCTCTATCTACTTCCTCATGGGATCCTTCTAGTTCGAGCACTAATGTTCTTGATCCTTTCTTTGGATGACCACAATATAAGAACGATGACAGGAGAATCCCCACAGATAAGCCAATATTTTGAAAAAAATGTGACATGTGGACGATTTCTAGCCATGATCTCTTAGCCTTGACATTTGGAAGTTTGGTGGTGCATTTTTTTTTGTCAAAACTTAGACTTACCTTGGCACTTCTTCCCTTGGGCATGCTTAAGAGTTGATGACTTTGACACTCAGACACTTAGAACTTTTTATTTTTTTATGTATGAGACTTTATTCCACATGTAAAAGGTAAATAATATTTAAATCACACACACACACACACACACACACACACACACACACACACACACACACACACACACACACACACACACACACACACATACAGGTGTTGTTGGATTACTGAGAAGGGGGGTGAATCAGTAATAAAGATTTTTAATCCTTTTCAACCACAATATATAAGTGTTGTTTATGTTTATGATCAATTTACCATTATCATTCAACAAGTGAAGAATAAATAAACCATGAACAATGAGAAATCATACACATACACAATACAACAATATTTTTACGTGGAAACCCAATGCGAGAGAAAACCACATAATGTTTTTTCTTATATGTTTTTAAGAATTAAATTCATTGGAAGAACCAACTTCCTTTGTTCTCCAAATGAAAATAGAATGAGGATTCAACCCCCTATATTTTAAGGATACAACCTAAGGGAAGCTCCAACTCCCCAATTCTATGGATATGACTAGAAGGAGGCTACAACCCCCTATAGTCTCCGGATACAACCGGAATATGGCTACAACCACCTATCCTTGCCCCATCCAACTATTCTGAAATACAAGTGTCAAATAAATGATGAAACCATTGCCACATTATCACTGTGAGATATACCACTCTAAAACTGTACCAATCTGTGCCAACAAACTATAACCAACCTATACCAATAATTTGTAATCAACCTGCACCGATAAGATTGTACCAACAAATACCAACAGATACACGACCTGTATATGCTGCAACATGCATATGTATGCAACCTATCTATATTGCAACCTGAATATGTATGCAACATGTCTATACTGCAACCTATGTACACCTTTAGCAGCTAGGGTTGTCACCTTTCTAAAACTCATAAACTTCCATCCCTCTAGACCTTCATTGCCTCTGTCACATCCACCTATAGCCTATCACTATATCCAATATATAATTGTGTGTCTATGTCTCTCTATTCATGTTCCATAAATGTGAATATAATCATAATCATGTGTAATAAACACTCAAATGGACTAGACATCAAACCCTCCCTGATATGCAGCTTCAAACTACACCAAACAATTCAACAACACATCACAACCAAAAACCATCAACAATGTACCGAGAAATACAAGATATGCCTCAACACTTAACCCAACAAGATGTAGCAATAATGAATACCAGAAATACTAATGTTGTATTTCTACAAATCTATCTCATACAATAAGTGTCATATAACCAACAACCTCTCTAGAAAAAATCCTTAAACTCCCATAACCATATCTCATGTAGAAAACAATATCCAAATACACATAAGAATATGACATACCTTTTGAACCTGTAGATAGATGTATTGT
>CBVK0101428859.1:0-13713 GCA_900067695.1 Picea abies
TTGATACATAAAAGTACTTAGATTCAAGGACCTACCTTTCATGTTGTCAATCATAATAATTTAATAATTGAACTGACCTGACAGTTAATTACCCATATCATTCTCACGTGCTTCAATATCATTGTGAAGTAAATAACCATGACCTTACATTCATATGTTATCATCGTTGTCATAGCCCCTTTTTATTTTTATATTATATTGTTGCCCGGACATTAACTTTACATTTTTCGTCCATACATCACAATAACCTTACATTATAATATCACTACATTTAAAAACGAGGACCTTAGAATTCAATGTTACCAAGGCTAACATTTCCATAATGTCGGAATATTGCCATTAACAGTTTATTACTAGTTTACCAAGAACTTATATTACAACAGCATTGTAAAAACGACAACAATAATGATGATGAGCATAATGAAATGAAACATGATGTAATCATATTGTATATCATATGGTAAAGGAGATTCTTCTAAAGTAATCATGTTGTAAACATAGTCCTTTCATGTAAATCATATCCCTTTTCTTCGCAACTAAATCATATTCTCTTATTTAACTCGAATTCACGTTCTGTACCTCATCGAAAATAAAACAATAAAAATAAGGATGACCAGTGTAATGAAATAAAGACTGTAAGGGAAATCATATGGTAATCAAACTCTTTTATTGTAAATCGTATGATAATTAGATTCCTTCCAAGTTAATCCCATTCTTGTCCTTACCACCGAATCATATTCCTTCGTTAAACTTGTAAATCATAATTTGTACCTCATCGAAAATCACATATTAAAAATAAAATAAAAACACGCATGAAGAATTAAAATCTAGAATAAAAATAAGGAAGGGATGAGGTAAGGGAAAGGAAGGGCCTGTCGCCCGTGATGGGCCTGGTGTGATCGAAGGCTCAGCTGGAGCGACAAGCTGGAACATCCTGTGCTCCATGCAAACGACGAATAGGACATTCTAAATGCAGACATAGTGGTGACAGTTGTGTAATTAAAGTCCGTTAGATACAGTTGTCCTGGCTCGTGGTGAATTTAGGAAGAAATAACAAGGATTTAAAATGCCTTGCTGTCAGCACTCTTTTCCCAACACATTACTGCTCAGTAGAGGCTGTCACGGTATCTTCCAGTGTCAGGTCTGAATGGTGGGAGGCTGGAAGGCATGCTAAGGAGATCCCTGACAGAGCGTTAAAGGAGAAATTTAACTTGCGGGAGAAGGCAGTGGGGTTGGGTAATATAACCGGAGTTAGACAGTTCCGACGCTGTGGGTCTCACCCGGAAAAAGGTTGCACTGATATCTAAATTTTCATGCATAAACAGGAAGCTGAGTATACTGCACGAATCACTTCCCAACAAAACGCAGTCCAGGGTTGGTGTTGGAGCACTGTCTAGCTTGGAATCAGCGCCGTCTAGCTTAAGGTAGCCACGAATTCATGGCGAGGGTAAAACGCAATGAAAAGGGGGAAATCAAATTCAATCCTCAGGCATTGCACAGGTGTAGTGGGTAATCAAGGGGAATGATGGAGGAAATCCTGCTGGGAAGTGCGCGCGGCAACCAACTTTAACCCGAAAAATAAATTCAGCCGTGGGTGAACACCAGACCACAAATTTCACATGGTCGCTACTCCACGGCACATTTTCCAAGCGATGGCAAGGAGAACAATGCTCAATAAAATGAAGGATGAAGCTGGGTAAGGATGGCTCGGATTGAACCAGGAAATGGTAACAGTCAAGGGAAGGAAGCCGAGGTAAAATGCCAGAATAAAAGTTTAAAAAATTTCGATGCTCAAGTGCCAAACGCAAAGCGAGGCTGCCAAGGAGAAGGAAACCAG
Source organism: Picea abies (assembly GCA_900067695.1). Classification (NCBI taxonomy): domain Eukaryota; kingdom Viridiplantae; phylum Streptophyta; class Pinopsida; order Pinales; family Pinaceae; genus Picea; species Picea abies. The sequence goes on from CBVK0101428859.1 coordinate 1,838, forward strand.
GTCTCAGGCCGGTCAATCGTGTGATAAGCCCTTGGGGATTTAAGAGCCGAGGTTGGGCTGGGCATAATAACCATATAAAATAAAAAAAACAGAGGCAGCTGCAAGATCTCACAGCCTTAGCATAGTCTTAGAACCTAATTTCATCGCCAACAAACAACCAATAACCACCCATTAAAAACAGACTCTAGCTTTTCTTTAATCGCAAGAAAATGTCATTATCCTAGTGTAGAGGCAACCTATATCTTGGTACAATGCAATTTCTGAGGAAGATCTTACATCCCTTACAGATTAACAATTACGGAAGAATTTTCTTTTCCATCTATTATCCATTCTAAACAGCATGGGTAATCTATATTTCTCACCCCTTACACAATGATATTAGTTGAAGTATGAAAACCCAATATTCAACAAGATCCTAAACATAAATGATGCAGGAGCATCCACACCTCATCAAGCGAGCCAGCGCGTGGAGCAAAGAACAGCTGGACAGCGCCATCATCAAATTTTGAATTTCACCTTGTTGTGGTTGCGCCAAATATTAATGAGCTGATGTAATGAAGCGCACTTATGTTGTATAATAGATATGAAGGCATTTAATAGTTTTAATGCTGTTAGATAGAAATTTATTGTAGATTTGATAGCTTCAGATCTCGAGAGGGAAAACGGAATATAGGCACCCTCCTTTGTACATTGTATGGATTATTATTCATGCCAGCCTTCTGAAGAGGAGCAAGAAGAGCAGGACAGAGAACTTGTGAGAAGAATCCCCATGTACAGATATTGAATTAATAAGTGAAGTTTTGATTCAATTCCATGGATGTGATTATTCTCTGTGTGTTGTTGATATTATGTTGTTGCATATTTTCTTCTTGTTATGCTTTTGTTTTATATGTTGTGTATGTGATTTCATGGTAAATGTGAAGTCTGAGAGAGGAGAATAAGTTTCAATTGTTTCTCTGGATGAGCCAGGAGATTCCTGCATAGAGTGCAGTTGAATTCCTCCGCATAGAGTGCATTGAGGAGGCTCACCGTTAAACTTCTATTCTCATCTGCCCATAGTCGAATTGGGTTATCAGAGCCATGCAGGTGAAGTGCAGGCCGAGAGGGAAGTCTCAGCAGTCATCTGAGCGGAAGGCTAAGAATTTCTATGGCTGCGAGTGCATAGAGTCCAGGTGACTTCAATATTTGGGAGTTGTTGGAGGTCAAGCACAGGGGGCGTGCACCAAGTCTCTGAAGGAGTTAGAGTGAAGTAAGATCAGGAGGGATAGTTCCATTGAGAACGCAGAGGGGCAGACCCAGGAGAGATTCGAACTGGGAGAAGTTTTGAAGCGGAAGAAATCTCTGAGAAGGAGAATCAACGGTCAGTGTTTGTCGGAGGAGAATCACAAAACCCCGAGGATCATTGGATCGTGGATAAGTCGTGCAAGGGTTAATCCTTAAGCGCAGGAGGACCGACACCATAGCATATCGACATATCAGGATTTGCGAGTGCAAGAGTTGCATGCACATCGAAATCGCGATTTGCGGTTTTCCGATTTGACGGGAGCCGTCGATCAGAGTAGGGACAGGTGGCACGCATCTGGAGTATCGGGGTTTCAGCATTCGGGATTTTCCAATGCAAAGGACTCACGACAGTTGAAATCGCGATTTCTTGATTTTCGAACAAGTAAAAGAAGGAGGCGATGTGGCCGAGTGGGACCCCAGGTACAAGTGGAAGACAGGTGGCGCGGTTTCGGGGAATCGGCACCTCGGCATTCAGGGTTTTACAAGACAGAGGGTTGACATTTCAAAGGGTGATATCCCGATAGGGGAAGCCCCGAAAGAGTGGGAACGTTGACCATTGACCATCGGGGATCAGGATTCGGAGGTTCAAATTGCACGAGGAGTGCACACAGGGTTCGCGTTAGCGCGAACACTGATTTCCCGATACGCGAAGGGGAGATCGCTGCAGGAGTGTTGTGGGTAGTGAAACTCCAGAAAGGAGTAGAAGGGCACTTTGACCCTTCGAGCCCATGTTTGAAGAAGGTCCTGGTGGAGCAGTTGTTAGCCGAGGGAGAGCTCACGTTGCGTCAAGTGGTATCAAAGCCGGTTGAAGGAGTTCTCTTTGTTCAGGTAGCAGAGAGAAGCGAATTTCACCATGCCGCCCAGAAGAGAGAGGCAGTCGCCTGATCGGGAAGACAGGGATGCCTGAAGAAGAGGTAGGCCGGCAAGGAATCCGGAGATGGAGCATCAAATACAAGATCTTAGGGCGAGACTCGAAGAGATGGAGACCACCCAGAGACGCGGAGCTGGTGCAGTGGGGTTCAGTGATTCTGAAGTGGAAGAGGAGGTTGGACACGATGCCGAGGAGGTCTCAGTAGAAGATGCCTCGACAGAGAGGTTGATTAGAGCCATTGCCAGAATGAGCTCGAAGACCAAAATGGACATTCCCGTGTATGAGGGGAGTCTAAATGCAGAAGAGTTGCTGGACTGGATCCGAGCACTCGACACCTACTTCGATTATGAAGATATTGAAGAGGACAAGAAAGTGAGACATGCTGTTACTAAGCTGAAGGGACATGCAGCCTTATGGTGGGATGAGTTGCAGGCAGATAGGTGTTGCAAAGGCAAACAAAAGATTAAGAGCTGGGACAGGATGATCGCCAAGATGAAAGTGAAATTCATCCCGAGAGACTACTAGATCACTCTGTTCAGGCGCATGCAGAACCTGAGACAAAAGTTGATGACGGTGAAGGAGTACACCGAGGAGTTTTATAGGCTCAATATCCGAGCAGGTCACCGCGAGAGTGATGATGAGAAGGTGGCAAGATACCTGAATGGTCTTAGGTATGACATTCAGGATGAGTTGAGTATGGTTACCATCCGAACAGTTGAGGATGCGTACCATATGGCTTTGAAAGCCGAGGAAAAGCTAAGCCACAAGCAGGGACAGTGAGGGCGAGGCAGGAGTCATCCAAGAGGCAAAGCGGTTGCCCAAGAGAGGACCCAAAAGCCCAAGGAGGATTGGAAGAGGCCTCAGGGAAAAGCTGAAAGAGGTGGAACCTCAGAGCAGAGGCAACAATATGCTGAGCCTAGGAGGCAGCAAGATGATCAGCAAGGAGGTTATGCTAACGTGAATTCATTTCCTCGTACCCGAGGTAGAGGAAGAGGTCGAGGAGGAGTCATCACATGTTTTACATGTGGAAAAGACGGTCATAAAGCCGTGGACTGTCCAGATAGGAAGATGGACAGAGGAAAAGCTCACGTTGCAGAGGCACAGAGGCGTGATGTGGAGGATGAAGACACTAGAAGTGGGAAGTCACTGACAGTGCATAAAGTTCTCTTGAAACCTGAGAAAGAGGTGGAGGACACAGCGCAAAGATGCAGACTATTTCGGACGACTTGCAAGACCAAGGGCTGGAAATGCAAGGTCATAGTGGACAGAGGAAGCACTGACAATCTCATTTCGACCGAGATGGTGGAGAAATTGGCGCTGGAGACGAACAAGCACCCAAGCCCATATAAAGTGTCATGGCTGCAGAAAGGACACTAGGTAAGAGTTACAAAACAATGCCTGGTTGAATTTAAAATGGGTGAATATAGGGATAAAATTTTGTGTGATGTTATTCCCATGGATGTCTGTCATGTTTTATTGGGTAGACCATGGCAGTATGACAGAAATGTTGTTCATGACGGGAGGATGAACACATACACCTTGGAGAAGGATGGGAAATCACATACATTGCTTCCGGTGAAGGATAAGGAAGAAAAGCCGAAAGTAACCAGCACGATACTTCTCATGAGTGGGAAAGAGCTTCTCACAGAGATGGAGAAGAATGAAGATCCACAATTCTTTGTTGTTAGGAAGCCGAGAATTGTCCTGACAAGCACAAGAGTGGACGACTTGCCGGATGAGATTTAGGAACTGTTGGGAGAGTTCGCTGATATCATCGTGGACGAACTACCTCGTTCGTTGCCACCGGTGAGGAGTGTGAGTCACCATATTGACCTCATACCCGGAGCAAGCTTGCCAAATAAGGCAGCGTATAGGTTGACACCTCAGGAGAACGAGGAGGTCAAGAGGCAGGTACAGGATCTGCTGGATAAAGGATTGGTCAGGGAGAGCCTCAGTCTGTGTGTTGTTCCGACAATACTAAGTACAAAAAAAGGTGGAGGCTGGAGGATGTGTACAGACTCCAGGGCGATTAATAAAATCACCATCAGGTACAGATTTCCACTGCCAAGAATGGACGATCTGATGGATTGCCTGAGTGGGGAAAATTATTTTTCGAAGATTGATCTCAAGAGCGTATATCATCAGATCCAGATTAGAGAAGGAGATGAATGGAAAACAGCATTCAAAACAAACGAGGGTTTGTACGAATGGTTGGTCATGCCGTTTGTCTTGACGAATGCGCCGAGCACATTTATGCGGCTGATGAATGAAGTCCTGAGGGAATTCATTGGCAAATTTGTGGTTGTATACCTAGATGATATTTTAATTTTCAGCAAAACCAAGGCTGAACACGTGAGGCATTTAGCCACGGTGATGAGAAGATTACAGCAGGAGAAGTTGCTGATCAATTTGAAGAAGTGTTCCTTCATGCAGAGAAAACTCATTTATTTGGGTTTTGTAATCTCAGCAAATGAGTTGAAGATGGATCCTGAGAAGGTGGAAGTAATCAGGAATTGGCCATCGCCGAGAAATGTTTTTGAGGTAAGGAGCTTTCACGGTTTAGCTAGCTTCTACAGGAAGTTCATTAGAAATTTTAGTGGGATCAGTGCAGCGATGATGGATACGGTAAAGAAGCGGCATAAAATTTTTCAGTGGATAGTAGAGGCTGAAAGGAGCTTCAATCTGTTGAAGTGAAAGATAACAGAGCAATCGGTGTTAGTGTTGCCTGACTTTCAGAAAACATTTCAGGTGAAGTGTGACGCAAGTGGGTATGTTGTTGGAGGGGTCTTGAGTCAGGATGACAGACCTGTGGCATATTACAGCGAGAAATTGGATGATGCCAAGTTGAAATACTCCACATACGACAAAGAATTCTATGCCATCATACAGGCATTAAAGAAGTGGAGGCATTATTTGATACCCAAGGAATTCGTATTATATAGCGACAATCATGCATTGCAATTTGTAAGTCAGTAGGAGAAGCTGAACCAAAAGCATGCGAAGTGGGTAGAATACATGCAGAATTTCACATTCGTGATCAAGCACATTTCAGGGACTGCTAATAAAGTGGCAGACACTTTGAGCAGAAAATGCTTGTTGTTGCAGGAATTCAGGGTCAAGACCTTGGGTTTTGAAAACCTGAAAGACATGTATGTTGAAGATGCAGATTTCGGGGAGGCTTATGAAGCAGTCGAGAATCCCGTACTCAGGGATCGGAGTCTGGGGTTGGAATATATAATCCAGGAAGGATTGATGTTCAAGGGAAATCAGCTGTGCATACCGAATTGCTCCATGAGGGAGAATTTGGCGCGGGAAAAACACAGCGGTGGATTAGCAGGCCATTTTTGGCATGATAAGACATTCGCCAAGCTGAGCGAATCATATTATTGTACGGGGATGTGCACCGATGTTAAGCGGTTTGTTGACAGGTGAAGGATATGTCAACATGCGAAGGGGCACAAACAGAACACAGGGTTCTATCAGTCGTTGCCTATACCCGAGAGACCATGGGAGGCAATCAGTATGGATTTTGTTTTGGGATTGTCGAGAACACAGCGGGGAGTTGATTCCATCTTCGTGGTGGTAGACAGGTTCTCAAAGATGGCACATTTTATCCCATGCCATAAGACCAGCGATGCAACACACATCGCCAACTTATTTTTCAAAGAGATCATCAGGTTGCATGGATTGCCGAGAAGCATCGTCTCGGATCGAGATACAAAGTTCATAGGTCATTTTTGGAGGACGCTATGGAGAAAGCTAGGGACTGATTTAGCTTTTAGCTCAGCATACCATCCGCAGACAGATGGGAAAACAAAGGTGGTGAACAGGAGTCTGGGAGATCTATTGAGAAGCTTGGTGACAGAGCACCATAGCAGTTGGGACCAGATCCTACCACAAGCCGAGTTCGCGTACAACGATTCGGTGAATCGGAGTACAGGTAAGAGCCCATTCCAAATTTTGTATGGGACGCAGCCGAGAGGAGTTTCTGAGCTCAGGGAGTCAGAACAGGCTGAAACTAGCAGCGCTCGTGCTGAAGAGTTTGCTGAAGCAATGCAAGAACTTCATGTGCAGGTGAGGCAGCGACTGCAGAAAGAGAATCAAGAGTATAAGCGCAGAGCCGATCAGAGAAAGAGACAACTTCAGTTTGAAGTTGGAGATATGGTTCTGGCGCACCTGAGGAAGGAAAGGTTCCCAAGGGGAACGTATAATAAGATCAAGATGAAGAAGATCGGACCATGCAGAGTCCTGAGGAAGTTTGGAGAGAATGCATATGAGCTTGAGTTGCCAGAGGGCATCGGGATATCTCTGATTTTCAACGTTTTGGATTTATACCCCTACAGGGCTGGAGGAGCACACACTGGAACTGAGGAACCAGTGGTCCAGTGGCAGAAGCAATTACCAGTTGCATAGAAACCGCAGATGGAGTGCATACTGGATAAAAGAGTAGGCAGGAAGACAAGGAGAAAATAGTATTTTGAATACCTGGTGAAATGGAAGAATCACCCAGTGGAGGATGCTAGCTAGGAAACAGAGGCAGTGATACAAAAGCATGGGCACACTGTGCAGGAGCTCATGGACAGGAGCCCATGAAATCTTTTGAGCCGAGGAGTATGATGCAGGAGCATCCACACCTCATCAAGCGAGCCAGCGCGTGGAGCAAAGAACAACTGGACAGTGCCAGCATCAAATTTTGAATTTCACCTTGTTGTGGTTGCGCCAAATATTAATGAGCTGATGTAATGAAGCACACTTATGTTGTATAATAGATATGAAGGCATTTAATAGTTTTAATGTTGTTAGATAGAAATTTATTGTAGATTTGATAGCTTCAGATCTCGAGAGGGCAAACGGAATATAGGCACCCTCATTTGTACATTGTATGGATTATTATTCATGCCAGCCTTCTGAAGAGGAGCAAGAAGAGCAGGACAGAGAACTTGTGAGCAGAATCCCCATGTACAGATATTGAATTAATAAGTGAAGTTTTGATTCAATTCCATGGATGTGATTATTCTCTGTGTGCTGTTGATATTATGCTGTTGCATATTTGCTTCTTGTTATGCTTTTGTTTTATATGCTGTGTATGTGATTTCATGGTAAATGTGAAGTCTGAGAGAGGAGAATAAGTTTTAATTGTTTCTCTGGATGAGCCAGGAGATTCCTGCATAGAGTGCAGTTGAATTCCTCCACATAGAGTGCGTTGAGGAGGCTCACTGTTAAACTTCTATTCTCATCTGCCCATAGTCGAATTGGGTTATCAGAGTCGTGCAGGTGAAGTGCAGGCCGAGCGGGAAGTCTCAACAATCATCTGAGCGGAAGGCTAAGGATTTATGTGGCTGCGAGTGCATAGAATCCAGGTGACTTCAATATTTGGGAGTTGTTGTAGGTCAAGCACAGGGGGCGTGCGCCAAGTCTTTGAAGGAGTCAGAGTGAAGTAAGCTCAGGAGGGATAGTTCCATTGAGAACGCAGATGGGCAGACCCAGGAGAGATTCGAACCGGGAGAAGTTTTGAAGCGGAAGAAATCTCCGAGAAGGAGAATCAACGGTCAGTGTTCGTCGGAGGAGAATCGCGAAACCCCGAGGATCGTTGGATCGTGGATAAGTCGTGCAAGGGTTAATCCTTAAGCACAGGAGGACCGGAACCATAGCATATCAGCATATCGGGATTTGCGAATGCAAGAGTTACATGCACGTCGAAATCGCGATTTGCAGTTTCTCGATTTGATGGGAGCCGTCGATCAGAGTAGGGACAGGTGGCATGCATCCGGAGTATTGGGGTTTCGGCATTCAGGATTTCCCAATGCAAAGGACTCGCGACAGTTGAAATCGCGATTTCCCGATTTCCGATCAAGTAAAAGAAGGAGGTGACGTGGCCGACTAGGACCCCAGGTACTAGTGGAAGACAGGTGGCGCGGTTTCGGGGAATCGGCACCTCGGCATTCGGGGTTTTACAAGACAGAGGGTTGACATTTCAAAGGGCGATATCCCGATAGGGGAAGCCCCGATAGAGTGGGAACATTGACCGTTGACCATCAGGGATCGGGATTCGGAGTTTCGAATTGCACGAGGAGTGCACACAGGGTTCGCGTTAGCGTGAACACCGATTTCCCGATACGCGAAGGGGAGATCGCTGCAGGAGTGTTGTGGGTAGTGAAACTCCAGAAAGGAGTAGAAGGGCACTTTGACCCTTCGGGCCCATGTTTGAAGAAGGTCCTGGTGGAGCGGCTGTTCACCGAGGGAGAGCTCACGTTGCGTCAATAAATCTCACATCCATCTATCATTCAACTATAAAGTGTACCTTTGCCTGAATGCTTGCTCCCGATGTCGTCCGTCATTCCGTGCCGATCCTGCTTGCCGACCGCCGAGACCTCACCGGTACCTCCCAGCCAATTGCTAGGGGTACTCTGCTTCCCCCTTATCCCCCCGAACCTTAAAGGGGAAACACCAAATCCAGAAGGTATGCCTAGCTTCCCATCTCGCCTCACAAGGCTGAGCTACCACTCCAATACAAGCTGAGAAAATCCCAACTCCTCACAAGCAATCAGTCAAGTCACAATTCGGCAGTGTAACGTTACGCTAACTGCCCATCCCCTTTCTTCCTCATCTTCCCTTTCTTTTATAGAGTTTTTAGACCCACCCTTTCCCTAAATCACATTTAATTTAAGTTTTAAAGAAAACCCTCTAAAAATTCTCTGTCTTACAAGTGTCACTCATCCCCCACGTTTCTCCAAAATTATTTTCTTTAAATTTATTAAAAGGCTCATTTCCCTATTTTTATTATTCCCTTTCTTTCTTTAAAACCAAAAAGGTAAATGCACTAATTAATCTTTTCATTTATTATTTATTTAATTATCTTTTGTTCTTTCACAAGTTAGGAAATAATTTCTTCTTTGCAAAATTTTAAAACCATTAGTTTTAATTTAATTCTTACTCTCATTATTTACCCCAAGAATTTTATGAAGACCTAACTATTGCTTAAGTGGGTTTTTGTTTGAATTTTTATTTTTATGCTAGGGCCTTTTTCTTTAAGGTTACACTAAAATTTTTACCCTAGAAAAGTCTTAGGCTTAGGACTCAGATTCTGAGCTAGGCGACAATAGGTTAGGGAAGTTGTTTAAGGATTTCTTAAGGCGTTAATGTCTTAGGGCCATCTAGGTTTGTTTCTTCATCATCATCAACGCGACGTGCCCTTCAGGATGCACTACGTGCTCCAAGGGTGCCACTCGCCTCGTTCATTTCTTTTGCACGACGTGCCCTTTAGGATGCACCACGTGCTCCAAGGGTGCCACTCACCAACTTGTGTTTCTTTTTCCCTTCAGGATGCACCACGTGCTCCAAGGGTGCCACTCGCCAACTTGACTGATTGGCAGACATCTATAACCCCTGGAGTCAACACTCCACTAGGTGAACTTGTGGGAGACTAAGGGCTCTAAGGAATAAGGCCCCCGCCTTATTGCGCGCCCCTTAGAATCATCATGAGTGACTGCCACAGTCTTCCCTCACGACATCGTGGATCCTCTCGAACCAGGTAATTATTAACCTACAGTTCGAGCCATGGAGGTTGTGCTAGTAGGCTGTGGCAGGGCTGCTGTCCACACCTCTCCCTCAACCTCTCTGGAAATCGTGTGTGTGGCCCCTTTACTCCATATGTGAGTCTGGTCGGCAAGATATCATCAGCCCCAATTAGCACACTCCCTGACTCAATCCAGAGTCCAAGGGTTTCCACCGATGCCTCTGCATCATCAAGGTCCAAAACCATGCACACTCAATAATACTGAGTCAATAGCACCTGTCTACATCAATAGTAAAACCTCATGTCGTCTATCATAACACATCATAATCAAGTATAAATGTTTTAACATCAAAAATGTCCAGATCACTTGTGAGAAAGTGTCCTCAAATAATAAGTTTTCTTGGTGCGCCAGAGCGGGATGTTACAATTTCTAACTCCAACTAAGCCTCACAAATATTACATTTGCATCACCTCATAGAAATTTATATTAGGAATACGAAAAACCCTCATATCCATCCCAAGTTGATGTTATTAGTGGGTGTGTGAGGTTATGAATATAAACTCTTTGTTTTCCAGGGATTCTAATGCATGGCATTATAAGTGGTCTTAGTGGATCCAACCATAGGGAACTTTTAAGGAATCTTAAAGAAATTTTCTAATACTGTAAGAACCTAATTTTAAATTAAGCCTAAAAATACTCATAAATTTAAACAAATAAAAATTACTTCTAATTAATTTATTTCATTCATCATATAAGTAGCAGAAATTCATATAAGCAGCAGAAATCTAAATAACAACATGCTAATAATTTTAAATAACCATTACATATTCATGAGAATGCATACCTAAAAATACTTCTATGTGATGCTAAATTCCCGACCTCTGAATGTCCTCCCTACTGCTTTTCCCTGCTGCTCTGGCCAGCCTGTTGCTTTGACCAAACTGTGCCCCAAAACTGAGTTTTCCTCCCTGCCAACTAGGAATAGAGCCTATGCGGCTCCCTAGCTCCAAGATACCGTAAGGAATCTTGGCCCCCGTGCCCAAAACCCCCAGCAAACCGGTGCCCCCCGTATTGATCCTTCCCAACTATAGAACTCAAACTCTAATCTGGCAAATCCAAGAGAACTCTAAAAAATAATCCCCCTCCTTCCGTAAGCCTCCTCCCCTCATATCCCCCTTCACTGACCCTTTCCTCCTCATTTATTTCCTTATCCATACATTCATTGTCTTATCCTTTTAGTTAATGCTCCTTATCCAATTATTAATGTTTTATCCAATTATTAATGCTCCTTATCCCCTCCGTATACGTAATCCTTTAATTTAAACAATTAAATTTATTAACCCTTTTAAATTTAATACCCAAGTCATTGAATGTAATAGGTAATTAATTAATCAAAATTACATCAATTAATTAATTAATAAATATTTAATTAATATCATTATACCAATCTTTGTTTAGTTAATAACATGTTAGAAAAATTAATTACCTAATAAATTTTTACTTAATAATCCCTAAACATATATTCAACTAGGGTTGTTACATACACCCACCCTTCAAGAAACTTCATCCCGAAGTTAAGGTGTCTTATGGTACAAAGGAAAAGAAACCTAGTTCACACATTCATAACAATTAACTGACATTATCAGTAAGTAAGTCAAGAAAACTCATACATACTAGTGTATATGTACAAGGAATGCATGTGTAGCTAGTACATACAAGTCTCGTGCATGTACTAATAATCAAAACTACCATCCTTTAGTAATTTAGGTATGCATCCAATCCAGTCAGCAAGACTAGTCTTTTATAAAAGACAACAAACCAATCAATTGTTTGAAAAATCCTTTAATTACTATTATCCAGTTCAACAATTTTTATTTAGACAACTGTGGTTTAGTTACATAATTATGAATATTTATATATACACATTTCTGTTTTTTTTTAAGGGAAAACATTAAATTCCACCACAAGACAGATCTCCATACCTTCTCAACTATTACTACTCATCCTTCCTCCCTAACCTACTTCCATCTCCATTCTTATCCTCCCTTTGTTAGACTATCTTGGAGTGTCAACTATATTGACCTAACTTCAAATAGAACCTGTAAGCAGAAGTTTCACTATCTCGACCAAGCTTCCCTAGCAGGCATATGACAGTCATCATCACACATCTTGGGGAGCATGAACTAACACCGTCCTCCCATGAC
>CBVK0101428860.1:0-23370 GCA_900067695.1 Picea abies
CTCTTCCGATCTCACGGAATCTGGTCTGGCGGTTTACTCGGAGGGGGAGGGTAGGCGGTAATCGACTTAGAGTAGGGGGGGTCCGAGTTAACCAAAAGGTGATACGTTAAGATGGGACCCGTCAGGGAATACCACCAACTCGAACCCCCCCCCCCCCCCCCCCCCCCCCCCCCCCCCCCCCCCCCTCCATTAAAGGTAGAATGGTCGAGGGGGTCCGATATTACCTGTCAGTCGTTGATCTGGGCACCATTCACTCAACCGTAGATCTTGGCACACTTTTTAATCATGGGGCGTGAATCATATTTCATTGCAGAAACTTAGGATAGCATGGATTTATGGGTTTTTTTCGTTATTTTCTTTCATTCTGCCACCAAGGGGTTAGAATACAAATTTCTAATCATAAAAATAATGAATCTCATACAACATCATGCTTATTTTTATTGAAGGGAAGCCAACTAACCTATGTTCTAACCTATTTTCCTAACACATTCAACCCATATTAGATTGTTGAGCTAAAAATTACTCTATCCTAGGGATATTTGATCAAGTTTAAACAGTTTGATCAAATTTATTCACTAACTAACCTATCTACTTGGCTGAGATTAAACAGTTTAGCTAAGCCTTATTCATTAACCCTATCAACATAAATTCAAAAAGACTTGACCATGGTTAGACTGTATGGATCAAGCTATTTTTATTGCATGGGGTTTTTATCCTTTTATTTTTATACCCTCTTTTATCTTTTTTCTTTCTTTTTCTTTTATTTTCTTTTCTTTTCTTTGCAAATCATTTGCAAAATGAAACATTATTTGCAACCCAAAATACAGTAAAGCAATAAATTTTTAGTCACCAGTTGATCCTATGAATCATAGGGTTATAACACCATATTTTCTTTGTCTTTTGTTTTGCAGGTTACGGCTACCCTTTCCCTGCTTCTGATGTGAGGGGTTCCCAGATCCAAACTATCGTGTGTTTTGTTTAAGCTTATGCTCGAGTTTGACGGAATATCAATAGGCCATGCCCAAGGATGAGATGTCCAAAAACTCCATTTTTGTCTAGATGTATATATGCATACCACTGCAGTACTTGAGCACCAGATGTCGCTCAGAATATTTGATACCCAGCTTGGTGCACAAGGTATGGAAGACATTGGTGAACTCTGGGATTGCTTGGTCTCTTTCCTGCCGCAGTGTGGTCCATCTTGTATACAAGTCGTCATAACTTCCAAAAAGGTAGCATTTTTCCTTAATAGCATCCCTAAAGGAATCCCAAGTGGGTGAAACTGCAAATAATGTGGATCCTTCTGTTTCATTTTTCTCATAGAAAGTCTCCCACCAATATTTTACATGGGGGATGGCCTTAAGGAGCACAAATATAATATTCTCTCTATCGGAAAAGTTGTGGACAGAAAAATACCCTTCTAGAAGGTTTAACCATTTATCTATGACATCCACATCTATTTTACCTTCAAATATAGGAATATCAAAATTGATATGTACCTTCAAGGGGGTGGTGCTTCCGCTTGAGGTGGGTGCATCACTTGTCGACAGTCGTCGAAGGATTGTGCGAAGTTGTCCATCATCTTGTTCCTTTGTCACTCAAGGGATTCCTCGAGCAACATTTTGAAAGGATATCATATCTCGTCATCTTTATTTTCACCTGCCATGGGTGGTCTCTTGGGCATGCCAGAGAATTTTTCCTCAAGAGAAACAAGCTTGAGACCCAACTCTCTATACCTTGACCGCATCGGGGACATGCATTAAAAAATGACAAGGAGCAGACCACTATGATAGCACTGATCCAGATTTATGAGCGAAACGAAATGAAACCACGGATTCATAATGTCAACACAGAGACACAGTGAAAAATAATAGATATACAGTAAAACTTGACTTCTATTAAATAAGAAATATGTTGAAAATTGTAAAATGCAAACTGAAAACAAGCATGCTAGAATGGTGCCAGCTTATCTCTAAGAAGAGATGTGATGGTTATGCTCATTCACAATAAGATGAGTACAATGAGGCTCTGAAGGCATTTTTACAATAAGGATGAATTCCAAAACCCTAGACAACACCTAACCCTAGGATATGAAGCACCAAAAGTCATGTGGGCCCCGTTGGGGCTAACCCTAGGATATGAAGCACCAAAAGTCATGTGGGCCCCGTTGGGGTAAGTTAGTACATTAACTTCATAGGATTGTAACTTTTTCATACGATCTATGTTTAGGGCGCACGATAGCTCATTGGAAAGGTATTGACGAGGATATTCATTTAGGGGGATCAATTGGAGACCTTGAATTTCATTGAGGTGCTCAATCATGAAAAAAACGTCATTTAGTCCCTCAAACTAGCCCCAGAAGTTAAAAACTGCTAAAAATAGTAAATTGCCAAAATTACCAAAATTGCCAAAATTGCCAAAAATTACCAGAAAATTGTTTTGAACCAGTTGGAAAAGGTGGGTGGCCATAGATATCCACTTGGATCATTTCTCCCCTATGGTTGCAATTTTATCATGCACCTTTGTGATCCTCATGAGATAGTTGGTAACATTTTCAGATTTAGACATCTGCATCGATCTGAATGTATTGCTTAAGACCATCTTCCTATTCATGTTAGTGCTCCGGAATAAACCTACCAAATCATCAAAAATATATTTGGTTGCGTTCTTCTTGGATAAGTGAGGAATTAGATGATCCTTCACGGAATCCAAGAGTACCCGCTTGGCTTTGATCTCCTTCTTCTAATGAACTGCCAAATATGTAGGATTTGTCGGTGGAGGAACTACTTTTTCGACTAACTCCCAAAGGTCATATGCCTTTAATGCCAAATTCAATCTTTCTTTCCAAGGTAGGAAGTTGGGTGATCCATCCAATTTGTCTTCAACTCTCAAAGGTATCATTGCCATCCCTTAGACATGATAAACTGCCTTGGAAATAACTTGCTATTGAAATTGCCCATGCACTGACCTATACGGCCTCTACCCATGTTATATACACTAACAACATGATTGTTACACTTGTACCTATGTTTTTTTGTGCGACCTATAACCAAATATTTGTGCTATTTGTGCGACTGTATCAAAAATACCTACATTGTCCTTGACAGTCGATCCGAATGTAGTTCGAATGTTTCTCTGAAATATGTCCTTCGATTTATTTCTACTAGTTATGGATTTGAGATCTAGCTTCCTTTCACATCATGCACTCTGATACCACGTTGAAATCCCTACTCCAGAACCAAGGTACTTTTAATCTAGTGATTCCTTACTACAAATCAGATTAGCAACTAACAAAACAAAAACACATTGCTAAAATAGTCAACTCAAGTAAAGATAGTGGAATCAATACTGAAAACCAAAAATCTCATGCACAAGACACACATATATTCTACCCAACAACAAAGCTTATCATTCAAATAACTTCAAAGCTTACAAGGGTTCCCTTATTGGGAAAATGGATCAAATAGAAAAGAGACAAAGTACATCAAAAACCTTATTGGCTTGATCTGTTGCCAAACTTCTTGTATGATCTTGTACAACAACATTGTGAATGTTACGCTGATATCCATGATGTCTCGTGCTATCTGCACGACTGTAAAGCTGAAACTTGCACTAACTGTGCGACTGTACAAGAATACTTGCATTGTTTTGTGGCAGTTGATCCTTCTATTGTACAATTGTTCTCTCTCTTCCTCTGGCCTAGATCTCTAGATGGAATTCCTTCTCCACCTATCCAAGATCTCCTTGAATCACAACCCTTCGTGATCCAACTCTCTCTGTCTCAAATCAATCTCTCTTGATCAATCTGTCAAGTGTCTTCCTCCTTCACCCTAGCCTTGCTTTTATAAAATTGAGTTACGACTTAACCCTAATATCCAAAGTGATTGATGGTTGAGATTACTTCTCACCTCACTTGAGATCAACGGATATTATTTAGTTCACTAATGCTAATTAAAGCATTTCCTTAAATAAAAATCAACTTACTTATTAAAACCACTTTACTTTAATAATTCATTTAATTAAAATAAATTCAAGTATAGAAGGCTTTGGATGATTTCCACATATCTAGACACATAGACCTATAAGGAAATACATGTCTGATGCTACCACACATCAACACAGGCCTGGAAAACTCAATGGTGTCATGGATGCCTTGGGTAGGAAGGCACAATTGGCTAAAGTTGAGGAAGATGAGTTTCCTACACCGGATGGAAGCCAGATTCAGGTGTTGGTAGAGTTGCAAGATAATATTAAGGAGGGATTACAGGTTGATCCAAGTGTGAAGAACATTATGAAGCAGGTAAAGGGAGGGAAGATGAGGAGTTTGTTTCTTCATTATGACCTCTTGTGTTCTGGTGAGCTGATCCATGTGGATATTGGTGGCCACCCACCTATTCCACTGGCTCACAGAACAGTTTTCATTTTGGCAATTTTTCCTCGTTTTTTGGGTCCTAAACTTCTGGGGCGATTTTGAGGCCCTAAACAACGTTTTATTGGGCGCGCCACAATCACACTGTAGGATTTAGACAAAGTGTGATAGAAAATTGTGTATTCCTCAAACAGTTCTTTCCAACGAGCTATTGTGCGCCTAAAACGAAGATCATATGCAAAAGTTACGACCCTAGAAAGTTGATGTACCAACTTACCCCATCGGGGCCCACATGACTTTGGGCACTTCATCTCCTAGGGTTAGGTTTTTGAATGTTTAGGGTTTTCTCATTTATCTATTATATTAAAATTGCCTTTGGAGCCTCATTGTAACCATATTCTTGCAAATGAGCGTAGTCGTCACATCTCTTCTCGAAGATAAGTTGTCACCATTCTAGCAAGTTTGTTTCAATCTGAATTTTTATAGTTTCAACATATTCTCTTTATTAATAGAAGTCAAGTTTTACTGTATCTATGTGTATTTCTTTGTTATACATATGTATTCCATTTCGTTCCATTTATAAATCTAGATCAGTGGTATCAAAGTGGCCTGCTCTTTATTTTTTTTATGTGCATGTCCCCAACGAGGTCAAGGTACAAGGAGTTGGGACACGAAGTGGTTGAGCCCTTGCAATACCGTACCCGCTGATCACAACGGCCTCCCATGATGGAAGAAAATAGAGATGATGGAGAAGAAGATTCTTTTAAATTGTTGCTCGAGGAAGCCCTCACACGACAAAGGAATGAGATGATGGGTAACTTTGCACAGATCCTTCAACGACTGCCAACATGAGACACATCTTCATCAAGCGGCCACGCCGCCCCCTTCAAGGTACAAGTCAATTTTGATATCCCCTTATTTGAAGGCCAGATAGATGCGGATGTTGTAGATAAATGGTTGAATCTACTAAAAGGGTATTTTTCGGTCCATAATTTTTTTGATAGAGAAAATATTACCTTTGCGCTCCTTAAGGTTGTCCCCTATGTCAAGGATCGGTGGGAAACTTACTATGAGCAAAGGGACACTGAGGAATCTATAATATTTGTGGTCACCCCGACTTAGGATTCTTTCAGGGATGTTATTAAGGAACAATACTACCATGTTGGAAGCTACGATGACTAGTATACGAGATGGAACACACTGCGATAGGAAAGGGACTAGTCAGTACCAGATTTCACAAATATATTTCATACCTTGCGCACCAACCAGGGTATCAAGGACTCCAAACGACATCTGGTTCTCAAGTACCGTGAATTTCTACATAGATACATCCAAATGTAAATGGAGTTTATGTACATCTCATCATTGGGTGTGGTATATCGATATGTTATCAAATTTGAGCATAAATTTAAATAGAAGAAGCGAGAGTTTGGATCTAAAAATTCCCCACAGTAGAAGCAGGGAAAAGGTGGCCCCAACCCACAGAACAAAGAAAAAAGAAAGGAAGGGTCGCCTTAGGAAAACCAATCCAAGCTGCAAACCAAAAATGGTAATGAGAAGACGAAGAAAGACACCGGAAAGTGGTTTGAATTCCATAAACTACCCTGACATAACATTAATGAATGTCACTCGAAGCAGTCATCGGTGGCTGAGCTGAAAGACTCAGAGTCAGAGGCATGTTTCAAATATGAATCAAATCCAGACAAGGGGAAGCGGATCATTGACGTAGAACCCAATGCCATTATCACTACCACTAAGGTCCATCCAAGTGAACCATAGGAACCAGAGGAAGGTGAACACCTTTTTCACTCGTAGATGTGGGTGAAGGGTGCTCCATTGCATTTCATTATTGATAGAGAAAGTCAAAAGAACTTGA
Source organism: Picea abies (assembly GCA_900067695.1). Taxonomy (NCBI): domain Eukaryota; kingdom Viridiplantae; phylum Streptophyta; class Pinopsida; order Pinales; family Pinaceae; genus Picea; species Picea abies. The sequence goes on from CBVK0101428860.1 coordinate 6,246, forward strand.
TATATGCAGAGCTCATTGAGTGGTTGAACCTACCGAAAAAACCAAACCTGCAGCCCTACACCATTGGATGGATCCACCAAGGAAGAGACATCTGCGTCAGCCAATAGTGTCATTTTCCCTATGGCATCAAGCCCTTCAAGGATGAGGTATTGTGTGATATTTCCCCCCTTGAATTTTGTAATGTTCTTTTAGTCCAACCATATTTGTGGAAATGACATGTTGTATATGATTCTAGACCTTGCAGTGTTATTATTACTTTGGGAAGACAATTGTATAGGATACTAGAGGTAGCTCCACCTACCATTATTTCTTTGATCTATGCTAAGCAATGAAGGAAGGTCATTTCCCATAACATGAAATTTGTCTTCTTCATGATTCTCTCTTGAAATGAATAGAAGGTCGTAGCCACATTCATGGCCTCTCCACGTAACAGAAGCAAGTGGACAAGATCATGTAACAATACAAATACATCTTCTCCTCACCCATTGGGGTGCCATGACACTGTCAGTTCAAGCATTCAATCGATATAACCCTTGATCAAATCTACCTAATGGGCCAGTCTATCATCCCTCTCTGATGGAAAATGAGGAAATTAAGTGACATATCCAAGAGCTACTTCAAAAGGGGCACATTCGACCCAGCTCCTCACCCTGTGGGAGCCCAATTGTACTCGTACCAAAAAAATATGGGACTTGGCAACTTTACATTGATTACAAGGCCCTAAATAAAATCGCACTCAGGTACCAGTACCCAATTCCCCGAATTGACAACCTTCTTGACCAGCTCAAGGGATCCAAGTTTTTCAACAAGATTGACCTGAAATATGGCTACTACCAGGTCCCAATAGAACAGACTGATGTATAGAAGATTGTTTTCAAGTCCAAAAAAGGTATTTTTGAATGGATAGTCATGTCATTTGGTTTAAAAAATGCTCCAACAAATTTCATGATATTTATGGATGATATACTGTGATCCTTCATCAATTCCTTTGTGGTGGTATATCTGGATGAAATCCTCACCTTCAACAAGAATTGGATAGAACACTTGCAGCATATTCAGTAGGTCCTTCACACTCTGCGACAACACAAGCTATATGCTAACTTGGAAAAATGTTCCTTTGGCATGAACAGGATCCAATACCTAGGCTACATTGTTGATGAGCATGGTGTCCATGTGGATCCAGCCAAAATCCAAGTCATTCATGACTAGCCAACCCCAACCAAACTAACCAAGCTTTGAAGTTTCTTAGGACTTGCCATCTTCTATCGCAAGTTTGTGTTGGGATTCTCCCATATTGCATGGACCCTCAGCCAAGTGACCAAGGGTGCTGGCAAGGCAAAGTTTGTGTGGGGGAGGTCACAACAACAAGCATTCGATGGTTTGAAACATCGCTTGTGCTTAGCTCTAGTACTCTCCTTACCCGATCTATAGCAACCTTTTGAGATTGAGACCGATTCTTCAGACTATGTCGTGGGAACAACCCTCACTTAGCACATTCATCCAGTGGTATATCATAGTGAGACACTATCAGATATCATCCATAAGTACCCCACCTATGACAAAGAAATGTATTCCATCGTACAAGCCTGCTGACAATGGAAGCACTACATTCTCGAGAAGGAGACAATCATCCACACTGATCACAAGCCTCTTTAGTTCATGCAGACACAAGGAAAATTATAGAATGACTGCTATCAAAAGTGGTCCACATACTTGTAGCAGTTCCATCTCAACATCAAATATAAGTCAGGGAGCACCAATTGTGTTATTGATTGTCGCAATCTACCTCCAGTTTCCACCTTAACCACGGTGCTCCACTCTTGTCTTGTGGCCACAAGGCATCTGAGTGGCCCCAAATATACAAGAGTGAGCTTGACTTTGCTACCACTTACCAGATGCTAGACAAAGGCATGATTGTCACTGACTATCATATTCATGACGGACTGTTATGCCATTTGAGCCACCTCTGTTTTCCTTCAAGCGAGAATGCGACGTTGATTGGAAAGCTCACTACAGTTGGATGGTAGGACATTTTTGCATGGAAAATACCATGGAAGTACTACATAAGCATTTCTACTGGTTGAAACTTTGATAGGATGTCAGCAAGTATATCGGGTCCTGCACTACTTGCACCATTTCCAATCCAACCACTAAGAAGCAAGGCATGTATACCCCTCTTCCTACTCTCAATGTACTACATGTCGGGCCTTCCTTCAACCAAGCAGGGAAATGACTATTTTTTGTGTGGTGGTTGATCGATTTTCTAAGATGGTCATCCTCACAGCCTGCAAGAAGAATATCACAGCGGAGGCCACTACCAAGATCTTCTTTGAATGGGTGTGGGCACACTTTGGGATACCAAATACCATCATATCATATCGGGACAATAGGTTCCTCAACACATTCTGGTCTAGCCTCTAGTCACTATTGGACACCAATCTCATGAAATCCACCACCTTCCACCCCTAAACTGATGGCCAAACATAAATCATCAATAGGATGATCGTTCATATCTTGTGCATGTACAACTCCAAACATCTATGCACATGGGATGAGATTCTCCCCTATGTTCAACATAGCTATAACAGATCCCTTCATAGCTCAACCAACCACATTCCCTTTCAAGTGGGGTTGGGATTTCAACCATTGGGTCTCATTGATGTCACACTACCCCTTGCATTCACACAGGAAAAATCATCCCATGCTCAATCTGAGCCCGACAAAGCCACCAATTTTATTGAATGAATTCAGCACATCCAACAACAGGTCCATGATATTTTACAGAAAGCCAATGCTAAGTATAAACAACACCATGATCAACACCGGGTGTCGCACAAGTTTCAGGTGGGAGAAAAGGTCTGGTTGCATTTGCAGAAAGAGAACCTTACAGGACCCCATCAAAAGCTTTGTCCACTTCTCTATGGACCTTACACCATAACCAAGGCTATGGGTGACAATTCTTTTGAGCTTAGTATTCCCCCCTTCCTTGGCCTACACCCCGTTTTCAATGTGGACCTCCTTCGGCCATACTTACCACCATTATTGGACACATCAGAGATCCCAGAGTAGTTGACATTGACAGATCTCAACCCTAACTACATGGAACAAGCATTCATTTATCATATTAGGGACACTTAGATTAAGGGTACTCGACAACAAAGGATCCAACTTTATCGAGTTGTCAAAGCAGGGCAACTCCTAACTAAGGCAAGTGGCTCATCTAGGGAAAAGTTCAAAAAAACTTTCCCCATATGATGGGGGCACTCAATGCAATGGATATCATTGCTTCCTAAGGGGGGAGGACTGATCTAGGTGGATATCGGTGGCCACCCACCTATTCCACTGGCTCAAAGAACAATTTTCATTTTGGAAGTTTTTTCCTAGTTTTCGGGTCCTAAACTTCCGAGGCTGTTTTGAGGCCCTAAACAACATTTTTTAGCTGCGCCACACCACATTATAGGGTTTATTCAAAGTGTGATGGAAACATGTGTAGTCCTCGGATAGTTCTTTCCAATAAGCTATCGTGTGCCTAAAACGAAGATTGTATGCAAAAGTTACAACCCTGGGAAGTTGAGTACCAACTTACCCCATCGGGGTCCACATGACTTTTGGTGCTTCATCTCCTAGGGTTAGTTTTTTGAATGTTTAGGGTTTTCTCATTTATTCTTTATGTTAAAAAGGCCTTTGGAGCCTCATTGTAACCATATTCTTGCAAATGAGTGTAGTCGTCGCATCTCTTCTCAGAGATAAGGTGCCACCATTCTAGCAAGTTTGTTTCAGTCTACATTTTTACAGTTTCAACATATTCTCTTTATTAATAGAAGTCAAGTTTTATTGTATATTTGTGTATTTATTTTCTATAAATCTATATTCCATTTCGTTCCACTTATAAATATGTATCATGAGTACATCTATGTACCCAAGTCAAGTAATCATTGTAAGGATCTCTTGAAGGAGTGTCAAGACTCACCTTAGGTTGGCCACCCAAGACAACTAAGGACATTGGCATTGTTGGAGAGAGGATAGTTATGGGAATGTTTGACGTGAGACATGGAAGATTATGTCCAGAATTGTCTTATTTGTTAACAAGACAAGACTGACACCAAATTGCAGGCATGTATGTTGGGGCCTTCTATTAAGCATTGTATCGGACAGAGATGCGAGTTTCACTGGCAAGTTTTGGGCATCATTGTTCAAGCTTGTGGGCATGAACATGTTGATGAGCTCCTCGTATCATCAACAAACAACTAGTCAGATAGAATGCATCAATGGACTACTAGAGGAATACTTGTGACACTATGTGCAAGCATATCAAACTAATTGTCCAGATCTATTGGATGTGACTCAGTTCATTTATAACTTGCAAAATAGCTTCGCAATGAGCTATAGTCCGTTTGAACTGACGAATGGACAACAACCCATCACCCCACACTTGGTGATGCATGGATATTATAAAAAGTTTTCATCGACCTTGGGATTCATGACAGGTTGGGAGGATCGGTTGGAGATGGATCACATTCATCATATTGATGCGAGGGAGAGGATGAAGTATTGGGTGGATTGTGAGAGATGGGATGCAAAGTTAAACATAGGATATTAGGTCTTCGTCAATATGGGAAAGCATCAGCTTGCACCACCATCTGGGATGACTCCATCACTCATTTCGAGGTCTGAAATCCCATTCAAAATACTTGAGAAGATTGGTGAAGTCACTTACAAGTTGAAGCTCCCATATCACTTGAAGTCATTAAAACCTGTCTTTCACATTAGCAAGTTGAGACTGTGTCGTACGGATGCAGAGGACCCAGACCGATTTGAGCCCACCCATGCCCCCGCGATGGTTGTCGACCGACCCAAGTTGGATGTTGATGAGGTTTTAACATTCATAATTGTCGTATTTGGAAAAAATTGAAGACACGAGTACTTCATTCGGTGGAAGGATAGACTGAAGGAAGAAAATTGTTGGGAAAGTCAAGAGGCACTATGGCAGTGGATGCATAATATATGCACATTCAAGTAGACGAACCATGGAGGAACGATGCCAAGTTTTTTGAGGATGACAATGACTTGAGGTTGGGGAGGATGTAAGACCTCTAACACCAAGGGTCAGAGCACGCCCTCCCATGGAATGAATGACCCACCAATGACAAACCCAACGATTGGGAAAGACACTCGACACTCACCTTTGGCACTTGTCTATGGGAAAAGGTGACTCGGGGAACCTTCATAACCCTTGGCAAGACAAAGCATGATGTTCGGTTGGGTTGGAGCGTCCAACCCATGGGCTAGCACACCCATGACTTGGCTAAGTGAAGAGCACAAAGGTTTTGGTGGATAAGGCATGGGGTGCCCATCTAGGTGGGTGTTCCCAAATGAATATCATGATGAATATAAGAAGGCGTTTCGATTGGATAGGCATTCCTAGATGAGATGGAACCTTGGACAAATTATGGGTGCTCAACGAACCAACATGCCCGAAAATACCTTGACTTGTAGATGCTCGAAAAACTGACGCGCCCAACACCCTTCGTGAAGAGACACATTGGAACGATGTGCCCAAAGGACGCGACCATCCACCTTGGCTAATCATATATCAGAAGGCAAGGGGCAATGCCAAATGGAAGAAGACACAAGGAATTTAAGCACAACATGGTCAATGAGTATGGGGGCAAGTTCGACTAAGTGACATGATCACACAATGAAGCATTTGGGCGAGTCTTGGGTTCGGTGAGGTGAAAATATTTGTGGTTCATGACAGGAAGGGGAGTTCTGAAGAATATGAGTGGGTGTTCTGGCTCCCATAGTCTAATGGGGTGCCTGGACCATGCACTCGACATGGTGTAGTGATGCGACAAAGGTCTGTGGTAGGTGCGAACCGAAGACAAAACCAAAGGAGTATCATCAATAGAGTCCACGAAGGTGAAATATTTTGTATTGTTGTGCCATGCGCTCCATGTAACTATCAATGTCATTTGTAAACAATTTGTACAATCGGTTTTTTTATATGAATAAAAGAACGGGTGTTAGGCCAGTTGGGCCACCCGATTTTACATATTGAACTATGTATTGTGTATATGCTTGTTTAGGAATTGTGCTAAATAAAGAACATGTATAACATGTTAAACTGTCATAACTGTTATAAGTTGAAGTGAATGTGTAGTCTGAACCCAGTACACTTGGGATGACCTCGCCACCAAGTGGAAAAGTTTGTGGTGCCACATTCCAACGAGAAGGCTAAATCGTTGTGACCCATGCCAAATCTTTATGGGCATGATATATAGTCTTCAAATACTTATTAAAAATCTCTCAAATGATATTATAGATCTCAAGCAAAAAAATAAGGTGAAAGTTCATCATATAGGACACCTTGGAAACCTCCTTTTAGAATAAATTATCCACCTCCTAATAACCAAAACACTTCCCCTTAAGAAATACATATTGAGGAGTTTGTTCAAGATCATTATTGTTGAACTCATGAAGAAAATAATTTTGAAAAAAAAAAACCATCCTTTATTAACATTTATAATGTTTTAGTTGCAATGGAAGAAGAAGAGGAAGGAAAATCAAATCAAGAAGAGAAAAGGGATGAAAAAAACACTAAATCATCAATTAATGTTATATGGGATGTGTTATCCCCACTTTTTAGGGATAACTAGGAGATCATGTCTCGAGGCCCACAGGTCCTAGACATGGAGTACCGAGAGTAGGATTGACCTGAGCATGGCCCTGGAGGGCCCACCTTTTCTTCTTCCATCATCTTTGTCTTGATAGCAGGAGTGGCATCCATCACCATCGGCTTGGTCCTATATCAAAAGAGGTTCTTGCTCCATGAGGTAATTGGTGCAGGTATCATGGTATGTGTCACTTTTGATCATTGAAACCTTTAAATATATGCATCTGATTCCTTTTGTCTCTAACAACTGCTTGGATCTTACATTTGCCCACTTGACCATGTTTGGGGGGAATGACAGGGTGCCCTAGCAAGCCTATGTCTATAGGTTTCGGTTTTCCACTGGGGGGACTTCTGAAAAGCCATCGTCTGCTCCCATCATAATACCACTTTTACATATTGTTTCCCACTCATCTATCCCTTTCCCCTTGTCCGGGCATTGGGTTGACCTATTTTCAGGATTGCATCTTACCTCATGGGAAGAAGGGGCCAAAGGCCTAGAAGGTAAAAGCAAGCTGGTAAAAGATAAAAGCCTAAAAAAATAAACCTCGAGACGCTTCACCCAGGGATCCCCGAGAAAGCAATAAAAGGCTTCTCAGCAAGAAACAAGAGGGACCTGGAAAAATGAATAAAACAAGACCTAGTCAGAGGATAGGGGGTCTCATCACGAGCCAACCTATTAGGTTCATGGGTACCTAGCAGTATGACATTGCCACCAGCTGGTTACCACACCAGGGCAGTGACTCTTGGTTGCATGGCCAAGGGAAAGGGGGTCTCTTCACGATCCAACCTTCTCATTTTTGTGAAAGTACTTGTGGGTAACGTTGTCAGCTCTGGTCACCATGCTAAGGAAATGTCCCCTGATTAGCTCTTGAACAAAAGGTAAAAAGGAATAAAAGAATAAAAAAAATAAAGGCAAGAATGGGCTTAGAAAAAATGCATCCATGACAGGGACAGCTTGCCTTCTACAAAGGAACCCACAAGTAACACTTTGCATCCTTGTCCCTTACTGCACCCACATGATTGGACATCCCCTAACCACATCATCCACTTACATGACTTGGATGAGGTCTTTATGGGAACTTTCCTTTTCCTGTGGACACTAGCCCAATATGACGCCTTGTCCTTTTCTCATAATTGTATTGCAGGCTTGTGTAACGTCTTTGAGCTATTGATTGATGTATTAGGGATTTTATGCATGTGTTTAATAATATTAATGATGAAATGTGATTGACATTGCTATGATCCATGTGACTGATGAACCCACGGAGGGTGTATCCTTTGATGTGCAGGACCCGACGGAAAGGTACCATTTGGACCGGTACACGTGGGGAGATGATCAGTTCGGACCTCCATGGGGTTGAAGAGCCCACCAGATGGATGTTGAGACCCCATCAGGGGGTAGAGACAGGGCAGAGGATGATCAGAGACTTTTCACCAGAGAAGAAGAGGATGTTCCACCAGAGGCACCCCGACACAGCTAGACCTAGGGGGATTGACCCATTTTCAGGGGGATGTTGGCTCTAGATGGCCTAGGACGTCACCAAGAGGCTTATGACGTCATCATGAGCATGTTTGCAGATGGACAGGGCAGTTGGCACGTGTGGCATCTTGGAGAAGCCCAAGGAGGGCTAACGTCTCACTTCAAGAAGTTGCATTTTCCCTATTAGGGGCTAACGTCACCTTATGAAGGGGTGACTTCTTACCTTTCTGCTTAATTAGGGTTTTTACTTAGCATTTAATGTAAAAACAATATGATTTTGATATTATGGCCTTGTCGGCCTTTTTATGACCTAAAAGGTAAATTAGGTCATTGATACAGTATATATTGAGGATTTTGATCCTCATTTTAGGATCATAACTCATTCACTCCATAAGGAGGTCTTAAATTTGCGCCCTATCTTGGGTTTTTGGCTGAACTAAGTGATGCGCACTTGTTGAAGGAAGAGATTTTTAGCATTTATGGTGCTTCTCTTGAAGGAAGGTGTTACAACTAGGGTTTGCATGGTTATTTCTTGGTGATTTGTAAGTATTTTTCTGCAAAACTTCTTGAGTGAATGGTTGTAGTTTAATTTCTTGCATTTGTTTATAAATATTGTTGAATCAAAACCCTAGGTGACAAGAACACAAGTAGGTCATTATCTCATGTCCCCTGATAGAGAAACCTTAAACCATTGTTGCGGAAAGAAAGAGCCTAGCCTGATCCAGGTGGATATCGATGGCCACCCACCTTTTCCAGCTGGCTCAAAACAACTTTCTAGCAATTTTGATAATTTACTATTTTTAGCAGTTTTTCGGGTCCTGAACTTCTGGATCCGTTTTGAGGCCCTAAACGACGTTTTTTGGGGTATGTTGCGGCCGCAAATTTTCATCTTGAAATTTTGTGCAAATGTTGTAGTCCTCAAATATATCTTTCCAATGGGCTATCATACGCCTAAAACGAAGATCGTATGCAAAAGCTACGACTCCGGGAAGTTGATGTACTGACTTACCCAAACGGGGCCCACATGACTTTTGGCGCTTCATCTCCTAGGGTTAGGTTTTTGGATGTTTAGGGTTTTTGAAACAACTTTTTATTGTAAAAAGGCCTTGAGAGCCTCATTGTAATCATCTTCTTGCGAATGAGCGCAGCCGTCACATCTCTTCTCAGAGATAAGCTGCCACCATTCCAACAAGTTTGTTTTCCGCTGCATTTTACAGTTTCAACTTATTTCCTTATTGAATAGAAAACCAGTTTTACTGTATCTTTGTTATTATGTGTTAAGCATCTAGTAATAAGCTGTAGTCATTTCGTTCTGCTCATAAAATCCGGATCAATGGTATCAGAGCATTCTGCTCCTTGTCATCTTAGTGCATGTCCTCAACGAGGTCAGAGTACAAAGATTTGGGTCTCAAGCTTGTTTCTCTTGAGGACAAAATCTCTCGCACACCCAAGAGACCTCTCATGGAAGGAGAAAAGAAAGATGACGGGACAGGAGATCCTTTCAAACTGTTGATTGAGGAATCCCTCATGCAACAGAGGAACGAGATGATGGATAATTTTGCGCAAATCCTTCGGCGACTACCAACAGGCGACGCATCTTCTTCGAGCGGAGGCACCGCCCCCTTCAAGGTACAAATAAACTTTGATATTCCTATATTTGAATGTCAGATAGACGCAGATGTTGTAGACAAGTGGTTGAATCTACTAGAAGGGTATTTCTCTGTCCATAACTTTTCAAATAGAGAAAAGATTACTTTTGCGCTCCTCAAAGTCGTTCCCCATGTCAAAGATTGGTGGGAAACTTTCTGTGAGCAAAAGGAAACAGAGGAACCTTCATTATTTACAGTCACGACCACCTTGGAATCCTTCAGGGATGCTATTAAGGAGCAGTACTACCCTGTCGGAAGTTATGACGACTTGTATACCAAATGGACCACACTGCAGCAAGAAAGAGACCAAGCAGTGCCAAATTTCACAAATATCTTCCATACCTTGCGCACCAAGTTGGGTATCAAAGATTCGGAGAGACATCTGGTGCTACAGTATCGCGGTGCTCTACATAGATACATCCATACCGAAATGGAATTTTTGGACATCTCATCCTTAGGCGCGGCCTACCGATATTTTGTCAAAATCGAGCAGAAGCTCAAACAAAAGACACGACAATTTGGGTCGGGGAACCCCTCACAACAAAATCCAGGAAAGGGCGGCCCCAACCCACGGAACAAAGGATAGAACAAAGATGCATAGTATCAGGACAACCAGTCCAAGCCACAAGTAAAGAACGACACCGGAAAGACAAAGAAAGATACCGGGAAGTGGTGTGACTTCCATAAGAGCCCTTGGCATAACACTGTTGACTGTCGCTCAAAGAAGACACTGGTGGCTGAAGTGAAAGCCTCTGAATCAGATGCGGGCTCTAACTCTGAGTCAGAACCAGAAAGGGGAAGAAGGATCATCGACGCGGAACCCAATGCCACTGTTGCTACCACCAAGCTCCAGCATGGAGAACCAGATGAGCCAGAAGAAGGAGAGCGCCTCTTCCATTTCCAGATGTGGGTAAAAGGCACCCCACTGCACTTCATTGTTGATAGTGGTAGCTAGAAGAACCTCATCTCAGCAGAGGTCGTCAAGCAGCTGACCCTGCCGAAAACGCCGCACCCACAACCCTACACCACTGGATGGCTCCGCCAAGGAAGCGATATTCGCGTCAGCCAACAGTGTCGACTGTCATACGGCATCAAGCCCTTTAAAGATGAGGTATTGTGTGATGTTGCTCCTCTCAAAGTTTGTGATGTTCTTTTGGGCCAACCTTATTTATGGAAACGTCATGTTGTATATGGGTCTAGGCCTCGTAGTGTTATTATTACTTTGAACAGGAAATTGTATAGGATACCTGAGGTTGTCCCACCTAGTGTTATTTCCTTGATCTCTGCTAAGCAATGCAGGAAGGTCATCTCTCAGATGGGGAAGTTTGAATTCTTCGTGATCCGCTCTCAGAATGAGAGAAAAATCATAGCCACATCCAGGATCTCTGCGGCCGACCTCTCCACACAGCAGAAGCAAGTAGATAAGGTCATGGAAGAATACTCGGATATCTTCTCCTCTCCTACCGGGGTACCTCTACACTGTCAGGTCAAGCACCCCATCGATCTGACCCTCGGTGCACCATTTCCCAATGGGCCAGTCTATCATCGCTCTCTGTTAGAGAATGAGGAGATCAAGCGACAGATCCAAGAATTTCTCCACAAGGGGCACATCTGTCCTAGCTCATCACCTTGCGGGAGCCCAATCGTGCTGATACAGAAGAAAGATGGAACCTGGCGATTTTGCATTGATTATCGGGCTCTGAATAAAATCACAGTCAGAAACCGGTACCCGATTCCCCAAATCGACGACCTCCTTGATCAACTCATCAGGGCCAAATACTTCAGCAAGATTGATCTGAAGTCTGGCTACAACCAGGTCCCGATAGAACAGATAGATGTATGGAAGACTACCTTCAAGTCAAAGGAAGGTCTTTTCGAATGGTTGGTCATACCCTTTGGTCTGAAAAATTCTCCAGCCACTTTCATGAGGATGATGGACGATATCCTACGACCATTCACCAATACTTTTGTAGTGGTGTATCTTGATGACATTCTCATTTACAGCAAGACTTGGGCCGAACACTTGTAGCATATTCAGCAGGTTTTGCACACCCTGCGGCAGCACAAGCTATATGCCAACTTGGAAAAATTCTCCTTCGACATGGACATGGTCCATTACCTAGGCTACATCATTGATCAACATGGCGTACATGTGGATCCAGCCAAGATCCAAGTCATCCGTGACTGGCCAGCCCCAACCACACTCACTGAGCTTCGGAGCTTCTTGGGCCTTACCAATTTCTACCGCAGGTTTGTGTTGGGATTCTCCCATATTGCATGGGCCCTCAGCCAAATAACCAGGGGTGGTGGTAAGGAAAAATTTTCATGGGGCCATCCCCAACAACAAGTGTTCGATGATTTGAAGCAGCGCTTGTGCTCAGCCCCAGTACTTTAACTACTAGACCTACATCAGCCCTTTGATATTGAGACTGATGCTTCAGACTATGTTGTGGGTGTCGTTCTCATGCAACACCGCCACCCCGTGGCCTATCATAGTGAAACACTATCATATGTTGTCCATAAGTACCCTACTTACGATAAAGAAATGTACTCCATTGTGAAAGCCTTCCGCTAGTGGAGACATTACATTCTTGGGAGGGAGACAGTCATCCACACTGATCATAAGCCACTGTAGTTCATGTAGACACAAGGAAAATTGCAGAATGACCGCCATCAAAAGTGGTCCACATACTTGCAGCAATTCCACCTCAACATCAAGTATAAAACAGGAAGCATCAACTGTGTCGTTGATTGCCCCAGCAAACCACCAGTCGTTGCACTCACCACAGTGCTAGACTCCTGCTGCCATGAGACCTCCGAATGGCCCCAACTCTATGAGACAGACCCGGACTTCTCCACCACCTACCAAATGTTGGTTGCAAAGGCAGTTGTCAATAATTTCCATCTTCAGGATGGGTTGTTGTGTCGTCTAGGCCATATATGTGTTCCCTCAAGTGAGCGAGCGAAGCTAATCTGGGAATCCCACTACAGCCGGGTGGCACAACACTTCGGCATCGAAAAGAGAGTGGCGATGCTACAAAAACATTTCTACTGGTCGAAACTTCGACAGGAGGTCAGCAAGTATATCAGGTCTTTCACTGCTTGCGCTATTGCCAAACCAACCACTAAGAAATAGGGCATGTACACCCCTCTTCCTATTCTTGAAAGACCATGGGAATCCATCTCAATGGACTACATGTCGAGCCTCCCATCCACCAAGCGGGGAAATGACTGTGTTTTTGTGGTTTTCAATCTCTTTTCTAAGATGGCGATTCTAGTTGCTTGCAAGAAGAGCATCATAGCAGAAGCCACTGCCAAGCTCTTCTTTGAACAAGTCTGGGTACATTTTGAAATCCCACAAACCATTGTCTCAGATTGGGACAGTCGATTTCTTAGCACATTCTGGTCGAGCCTCTGGTCACTGCTAGACACCAAGCTCACCAAATCCACGGCCTTCCACCCCTAGACAGATGGCCAAACCAAGGTCGTAAATCCACGGCCTTCCACCCTCACACATGGGATGAGAGTCTTCCCTATGTCCAGCATAGCTACAATCGAGCCCTGCATATCTCAACCAGCCACAGCCCCTTTCAGGTGGGGTTGGGATTCCAACCATTGGGTCCCATAGATGTTGCACTTCCCCTTGCGGTCATCTCGGCCGACTCCTCTCCTGCTCCAACTGAGGCTGACAAAGCCACCCGATTCATTGAGAGGATACAGGACATCCGCCAACAGGTTCAGGATATCCTACAGAAGTCTAATGACAAGTACAAGCAGCGCCATGATCAACATCGGGTTCCACATAAGTTTCAGGTGGGTGACAAAGTTTGGTTGTACTTGCAGAAAGAACACCTTATAGGACCCCATCGGAAGCTTCGCCCACTCCGATATGGGTCGTACACCATCACCAAGGTTGTGGGGGATAATGCTTTTGTGCTCAACATTCCTCCTTTCCTTGTCCTGCACCCAGTGTTCAATGTGGACCTCCTTCGACCTTAGTTCCCACCATTATTGGACACCTCAGACGTAGCAGAACAGCTTACACCAACATAGCTCAACACCGACTGCATACAACAGGCATCCAGTGATCATATTTTGGACACACAGATCAAGGGCACTCGACAACAAAGGATCCATCTTTATCGAGTCGTCAAAGCAGGGCAGCTCCTGCACCAATGCAAGTGGCTCACTCGGGGCCAAATTCAATAGAAATTTCCTCATCTGATGGGGGAACTCAATGCAATGGAGACCATTGCTTCCTAAGGATGGAGGATTGATCCAGGTGGATATCGGTGGCCACCCACCTTTTCCAGCTGGCTCAAAACAGCTTTCTAGCAATTTTGATAATTTACTAATTTTAGCAGTTTTTCGGGTCCTGAACTTTTGGAGTCATTTTGAGGCCCTAAACGACATTTTTTGGGGCATGTTGCGGATGAAAATTTTCATCCTGAAATTTTGTGCAAATGTTGTAGTCCTCAGATATATCTTTCCAATGGGCTATCATACACCTAAAACAGAGATCATATGCAAAAGTTACGACCCCAGGAAGTTGATGTACTGACTTACCCAAACGGGGCCCACATGACTTTTGGCGCTTCATCTCCTAGGGTTAGGTTTTTGGATGTTTAGGGTTTTTTAAACTCCTGTTTATTGTAAAAATTCCTTGAGAGCCTCATTGTAATCATCTTCTTGCGAATGAGCGCAGCCGTCACATCTCTTCTCAGAGATAAGCCGCCACCATTCCAGCAAGTTTGTTTTCCGCATTTTACAGTTTCAGCTTATTTCCTTATTGAATAGAAAACCAGTTTTACTGTATCTTTGTTATTCTGTGTTAAGCATCTGGTAATAATCTGTAGTCATTTTGTTCTGATCATAAAATCTGGATCAGTGGTATCAGAGCGGTTTTCTCCTTGTCATCTTAATGCATGTCCCCAACGAGGTCAGAGTACAAAGATTTGGGTCTCGAGCTTGTTTCTCTTGAGGACAAAATCTCTCGCACACCCAGGCGACCTCTCATGGAAGGAGAAAAGAAAGATGACAGTACAAGAGATCCTTTCAAACTGTTGATTGAGGAAGCCCTCACACAACAAAGGAACAAGATGATGGATAATTTTGCGCAAATCCTTCGGCGACTACCAATAGGCGACGCATCTTCTTCGAGTGGAGGCATCACCCCCTTCAAGGTATAAATAAACTTTGATATTCCTATATTTGAAGGTCAGATAGACGCAGATGTTGTAGACAAGTGGTTGAATCTACTAGAAGGGTATTTCTCTGTCCATAACTTTTCGAATAGAGAAAAGATTACTTTTGCGCTCCTCAAAGTCGTTCCCCATGTCAAAGATTGGTGGGAAACTTTCTGTGAGCAAAAGGAAACAGAGGAACCTTCATTATTTATAGTCATGGCCACCTGGGAATCCTTCAGCGATGATATTAAGGAACAATACTACCCTGTCAGAAGTTATAACGACTTGTATACCAAATGGACCACACTGCGGCAAGAAAGACACCAAGCAATGCTAGATTTAACAAATATCTTCCATACCTTGCGCACCAAGTTGGGTATCAAAGATTCGGAGAGACATCTGGTACTCAAGTATCGTGGTGCTCTGCATAGATACATCCAGACCAAAATGGTATTTCTGGACATCTCATCCTTGGGCGCGGCCTACCGATATGTTGTCAAAATCGAGCAGAAGCTCAAACAAAAGACACAACAATTTGGGTCGGGGAACCCCTCACAACAAAATCCAGGAAAGGGCGGCCCCAACCCACAGAACAAAGGACAGAACAAATATGCACAGTATCAAGACAACCAGTCCAATCCACAAGTAAAGAAGGACACCGGAAAGACAAAGAAAGATACCGGGAAGTGGTGCGACTTCCANNNACCGGGAAGTGGTGCGACTTCCATAAGAGCCCTTGGCATAACACTGTTGATTGTCGCTCAAAGAAGACGCTGGTGGCTGAAGTGAAAGCCTCTAAATCAGATGCGGGCTCTAACTCTGAGTCAGAATGAGAAAGGGGAAGAAGGATCATTGACACGGAACCCAATGCCACCATTTCTACCACCAAGATCCAGCATGGTGAACCAGACGAGCCAGAAGAAGGAGAGCGCCTCTTCCATTCCCAGATGTGGGTAAAAGGCACCCCACTACACTTCATTGTTGATAGTGGTAGCCAGAAGAACCTCATCTCAGCAGAGGCCATCAAGCAGTTGGCCCTGCCGACAATGCCGCACCCACAACCCTACACCATTGGATGGCTCTGCCAAGGAAGCGATCTTCGCGTCAACCAACAGTGTCGACTGTCAAACGACATCAAGCCCTTAAAAGATGAGGTATTGTGTGATGTTGCTCCTGATAGAATAGACAGATGTATGGAAGACCGCCTTCAAGTCAAAGGAAGGCCTTTTTGAATGGTTGGTCATGCCCTTTGGTCTGACAAACACTCTAGACACTTTCATGAGGATGATGGACGATATCCTGCGACCATTCACCAATACTTTTGTAGTGGTGTATCTTGATGACATTCTCATTTACAGCAAGACTTGGGCCGTACACTTGCAGCATATTCAGCAGGTTCTTCACACCCTGCGGCAGCACAAGCTATATGCCAACTTGGAAAAATGCTCCTTCAGCATGGACAGGGTCCATTACCTAGGCTACATCATTGATCAACATGGCGTACATGTGGATCCAGCCAAGATCCAATTCATCCGTGACTGGCTAGCCCCAACCACACTCACTGAGCTTCGGAGCTTCTTGGGCCTTGCCAATTTCTACCACAAGTTTGTATTGGGATTCTCCCATATTGCATGGGCCCTCAGCCAAATAACCAGGGGTGGTGGTAAGGAAAAATTTGCATGGGGCCATCCCCAACAACAAGTGTTCGATGATTTGAAGCAGCGCTTGTGCTCAGCCCCAGTACTTTCACTACCAGACCTGCAGCAGCCCTTTGAGATTGAGACTGATGCTTCAGACTATGCTGTGGGTGCCATTCTCACGCAGCACGGCCACCCCGTGGCCTATCATAGTGAAACACTATCAGATGTTGTTCGTAAGTACCCTACTTACGACAAATAAATGTACTCCATTGTGCAAGCCTGCCACCAGTGGAGACATTACATTCTTGGGAGGGAGATAGTCATCCACACTGATCATAAGCCACTGCATTTCATGCAAACACAAGGAAAATTGCAGAATGACCGCCATCAAAAGTGGTCCACATAATTGCAGCAATTCCACCTCAACATCAAGTATAAAACAGGAAGCACCAACCATGTCATTGATTTCCTCAGCAGACCACCAGTCGCTGCACTCA
>CBVK0101428866.1:0-18176 GCA_900067695.1 Picea abies
GCTCTTCCGATCTCACTGTACCACATTGTATATCATAGAATCATGGAATACGTCAACGTTGGTAAGGAACTCTATCAGTTGAGAGTCATCATTGAACACCTCCGAGTTGGTGACGTTGTTGGGTACGGGAGGCTCGAAAAGATTTTT
Organism: Picea abies; assembly: GCA_900067695.1. Lineage (NCBI taxonomy): Eukaryota > Viridiplantae > Streptophyta > Pinopsida > Pinales > Pinaceae > Picea > Picea abies. Next base: position 148 of record CBVK0101428866.1, read on the forward strand.
GACCGTAACACTATTATTTAGAGGAGAATGAGGTATGGTAGTGATGTTAAAGGCATAGAAATAATTTATTAAGTTCCATACCACCTGTTGGTAACCCTTCAAATGGGGAGACAAGCAACACATAGTATTCCTTACCCATCCGATGATTATTTCTGAATCACCGAAAACTCGTAATCATTTTACCTTGAGATCAATAGCCTTTTTCAGACCTTGAACCAAGGCTTTGTATTCATTAGTGTTGTTGGTGCATTCAAACTCTAGACGACAGGATATAAGAGTCTTACATTTTTCAGGGTCAATGAGTATAAAACCTGCCCCGTCTCCTTCTTGTGATCTGGATCCATCAAACAATAACGTCAAAATGTTAGTACCTAAAATTGAGTCAGTAAAACAGAAACTATCTACTTCTACTATATTACAGTCATTTTCTTCAGTCTAAGTGTAATGAAGGACTTCAGATTGTTCGTCTGTTTGAAGTGAATAGGTTGTGACTTTTTAGCAAGCATGGTTAACCTCTAAAAAACAATTCACCAATGCAGTATGATCAAAACTAATGGGTTTGTTCTTACCTTCAAGCTCAATTACCATGTGCTTCATGTGGCCTTTGTTGTCAACTCTTATTTGGTTTGTTCTTCCCTTGTATGGAAGTGTCACACACCCACTACGACAACCTAGATTTTTCATCTTTTTCTTGTCACACACCCACTACGACAACCTAGATTTTTCATCTTTTTCTTCGAGGGACAGAATCCCCGAATTTCTATGGGGCTTAGCGTAGACCATCCCTTCCCTTATCCTCTTCCAAGCGACCACAACCTGGCCTTAGCGCGAACGCCTTTTGCAACTCGCGAGTTGGAGAGTCAAGGCTCTCGACTCCTCTTTCTCCAATCGCCGATACCTGAGATGCGATACAGGTATGGCTCCCTCCTCACTAGCACCTGCTACATATAACCGTAGGCTAGGCTAAACACTAGCACTACTCGCAACTCGCGACCACACGAGTGGGAATGTTGAGCCCTCATGCTCCTCCTTTGCAAATCCTCGAAACGCGAAAGGTCAAAGCTAGGTGGACTCTGCCAAAGCGACGCATACACGCCACTTGTCTCCTCCGCTGTACTCTACTTACAAGTTGTTTCGTTGCCACCTGTCGCACAAGACCTCGGCTCTCGGAGTTTCGCGACCTTAGTGATCAAGGTGCAACTTCTTCACCCTTTGAATCCCCGAAACAAGATAAGTCAACAATGGGTTGACTCTTTCCCAAGCGACACGTGTCCACCACCTGTCACCCGCTTCCACCTTTCTTTGGGCACTTGTTGTTATGCCACCCGTCAACCACGCGGTCCCCACCTAATGGATGTGCCACACTTCGTGACTTCTGTAGTAAAAAAGAAGTTCTTTCAGCCTTTGAACCCTCGATACGCGATACCATGCGAAGGTTCTGATCCAACGGTTCTCCCATGGCTTGGATCCAATGACCATGATCACGTCGCGATCTCGCGAATCATGAGTTTGTGCAGTCCTACCCTTGACCACTCCAATTCACGAGTTAGCGAAATGCTACCCGAATGCCATGCGTCCTGTGTCGATGCACGGTTCCGAATACCTTGGGACTTTCAGGACGTTGTTGAGTCCACTCTCCTGCCTATGCAAAGGTTAAGATCGACAGTCAATAGAGCTCCGACAGATCCTTGGATCTACGGTCTTGGATTCCATCACTACTTGCGAAAGTTGAAGGGGTCGAGGTGTTAATGCCTGCGCTCCTCCTCTAGATCCATCGGTCTTGACAGATCTAGGGTATTTCCGAAAGGATTCCAATCGTTCATCTACCAAACGATGGGGTATTCTCTTTTGATAATTGGACTCGCTATCCTTTCTGACCTTGAATCATGAAATTCAACCTCTCGGAGCTTCAAACTACCACAACTCTGAGACCTCAGAGAGCTACTCTTTCTTGTACAAGGTTTCCAGACTTAGATTACATGATCCTTAAGAGGGTTCTTGGGTAATTATCCCTAGGCTTGGTGACCTAACCGAGATGCCTTCCTAATTTGCTGAGCTATGAACTTTGTGACAGGGGTAAAGTAAACTCGTGGGTTTACTATAACGGTAGTCTTTTCAAGGAACTCACTCCGACTCTAAAATGCGAGGAAATCTCCCGGGAGAAGGTGCCTTCGGGAAATTAAACTAGGACATAGCGCGAGTCAAGTAAATGGGATAATTATTAAGAGAACAGACCCATATTCTGAACTTATTCATTCTATACATACATCGATTATGGTCATATATAAGTATAAGCATGCATCCATTATTCCCAATCAAAACACAAGGCAATCACTTCTATACAGAGACCATTTATGAGCATATAAAATCCATTATTCCCAATCAAAACACAAGGCAATCACTTCTATACAGAGACCATTTATGAGCATATAAATATGAGCATGCATCTAGGATATTCAATTAAAAATACAAGACATAAACACTTATCAAATCCACCAGGAGTGATGCAACTGCTGAGAGGGGTGCTTGTTTCCACCCAACTATAGGCTCAGTGACTCCAAACGGATTTACCACTAGCCAACCCCGAGCTAGACCACGATGCTTTGAGATTCAGTCTCCTACTTCTAGCTCAACAAAAGTCAAGGATGAAGGTTACTCTCCTTCTCCTGATATAGAAAAATAATCCAGGACGAAGGTTACTCTCCTTCTCCTATGTTTGGAACTCCCTGTGTTTCCATAGTTTCTCCAGTCCTCTTCCTCGATCCCTGTCGTGCGTGCTCTCTCCCTCTACCACACTTCCTCTCTTGCCTTTTTCTTTGCAAGATTGCGTGTGGCGCGAATTTCCACGTCCGTGGTCAGGTCTAGGAGCTTTTGCGGATGGGCGGTTCACCCCCATCCCCTCACTAACTCTTGAGGAGCCTCCCCACCTACCAATCTGACGGGAAATCCATTCCAGGGTCAAAGAGTTGCTTTGGTCTTTGAGCAAGTAAAAACCAGTACGGTATTGGCTCGGTGGAAGTTAACACAACCATTCCAGGTCCCCTCCACCACCTCTCATTAGCCATCGTGGTCTCTTTTAGCACATCTCCCTCCTAGCAATCATGCAACACATATTCATAACATAATTTACATTCATCGACCTTTTTATACAAAGGTCTGTCAAATCAAACATTCACATCTTTGAGTTGGCCATAGTTCTTGGCCAATATAGTTATTTTTACAGACTGGGGGAAACAGGGTGTTACAATTCCCTCCCCCTTAAAGGAACATCGTCCTTGATGTTCTATCTATCAATATGACGTGTATGTACAAAAGTAAACAAAATCAGATATGTTTGTTTCATGGCATCTTCCATTTCCCACGTAGCCTCATCTGGGCCAAAATGTTTCCACTGCACCTTGACTTGTGCAATGGTTCGGTTCCTAAATGGGATTTCCTTTCTGTCCAGTATGCATTGAGGTTATGGTAGGAATTCTCTCTTCGGTTCCACTTGGATCACAAAACAATCATTTATATGATTAGAATCGTGTACATATTTCTTGAATAATGAAACATGGAAAACATTATGTGCTTTTACTGTGGGAGGAAGTGCTAGCCTATAGGCTACAGGTCCCACTCTGACTAGAATTTCAAAGGGTCCACAATACCGAGGTGCCAACTTGGCACAAGCTCCCATCCTCAGGGAACTCTTCCTGGGCCTAACTCTAAGATATATGTGGTCTCCCGTCTTGAATTCTCTTGGAGTTCTCTTTCGGTCGACGTAACTTTTATGTCTGTTTTGAGCGACCTTTAGATTTTGTTTTATCTAATTCACTTGTTGTTCCATTTCTTTCAACATGTCGGGTCCAATAGTAATTCTGTTTACGGGATTACTCCAACTGACTGGAGTCTTGCATGAGCTACCGTAGAGGACTTCGAAAGGACTTGTCTTCAGGGATTCTTGGTAGTCGTTGTTGTAGGCGAATTCCACCAGTGGCAGGTAATCTTCCCACTTTTTGGGTTGATGCATTACATGAATCCTTAGCATGTCTTCTAATATTTGGTTCACTCTTTCCGTCTATCCATCGATTTGAGGATGATAGGTTGTGCTAAACAGTAATTTGGTCTCCAGACCAACCATCAAGGATTTCCAAAAGTTGGAAGTAAATTTTGTGTCTCTGTCAGACACAATCTCTTTAGGCATACCATGTAGTCTGAATATCTCCTTCATGAATATGTTGGCGATGTCTATTGCCTTGCAAGTCGACTTGATGGGGATAAAATGAGCGGACTTGCTCAATTTATCCACCACTACCATGATGGCGTCATTATGTTTGGTCGATGTTGGTAATCCAGTGATGAAATCCATGGAGATGGTTTCCCATTTCCATTATGGGATTGGTATATGTTGTAATAATCCTATTGGGTGTCCGTGTTCTGCTTTAACCTATTGGGATTCTATGCATTTGGCTAAGCACTCACCTATGTCTTTCTTCAATCCAGGCCAATATAATTGTTTCCTGGTGGTCGTGATCACCTTTTGGAATCCTGGATGACCAGTATATTGTCTTTTATGTAGTTCATCCATTATGAACCTCTTGAATTCGTCACAATTTGGAATATACAATCTGTTTCTGTAAGTTAGCGGGCCTCCATCTATCATCTGGTAGCCTTCATACTTTATCCCTGTGGGTTCTTGCACCAAGTATGAGGTCACGGTCTATAAGAATGTGTATGTTTCTTGTGCATTCTTAACTCTTTCCCTGACATTGGTTTTGCAGGTGCTCACCGATGCCAGATGAATTGTTTTCATACTTCTGCTAATGACATCGACCACCTTATTTTCCTTTCCCTTGATAAGTTTGATTTTGAAATCAAACTCACTAAGAAGGGCCATCCACCTAGCTTGTCTAGCATTGAGTTTTGGTTGGTCAAATAGATGTCACAATCCACAGTGGTCTGTCATGAGTACAAATTTCCTTCCCAGGAGGTAATGCCTCCACATTTTCAAGGCATGCACTATGGCGGCCAGTTCTAGATCATGGGTCACATAGTTGGCTTCGTGCTCATTCAATTTTCGAGATTCATAGCAGACTAAACTTCCTCCTTGCATAAGGACTCCTCCGAGCCCTTCCTTGCAGGCATCTGTGCACACGAGGAAGTCAGCTTCGGGATCGACGATCTTCAACACGGGTGCGTGGGTCAGTAGATGTTTCAGGGATTGAAATCTTTCTTCACATTCTTGTGTCCACGTGAATTTAGCTCCCTTTTTCTCGAGGGCAGTGATTGGACAACCAATCTTGGAGAATCCTTTTATAAATCTCCTATAGTATGCTGCTAAGCCCATAAAGTATTTGATATCTGAAACATCCTTTGGGGTAGGCCATTCCATGATAGACCTGATCTTGTCAGGGTCTATTGCTACTCCTTTTTGATATATGACATGGCCCAAGTAATGTATTTGCTTCTGGAAAAAGTCGCACTTGCTAAATTTGGCATAGAGTTGATGTTCTCTTAGCACTTGAAGCACAAGTCTAAGATGTTCCTCATGTTCCTCTCTAATCTTGGAGTAAATTAATATATCGTTAATAAAAACCAATACAAATTTGTCTAGGAATTCTTTGAGCACATTGTTCATCAAGCACATAAAGGTGGCAGGGGCATTGGTTAATCCAAATGGTACTACCACAAACTCATAGTGACCATATCTCGTCCTGAAGGCAGTTTTGTGGATGTCTTCACCCTTGATTCAGACTTGATGGTATCCAGATCTCAAGTCAATCTTTGAGAAGATGGAAGCACCTCCCAATTGATCGAACAGGCCATCGATGCTAGGCAAGGCGTACTTGTTCTTTATGGTTACCTTATTGAGTTGTCTATGATCTATGCACAGTCGGAGGGTACCGTCTTTTTTTTCACAAATAGGACTGGTGCTCCCCATGGAGACACGCTGGGTCAGATATGGCTTTTGTCCATCATTTCTTTTAGTTGTAATTTAAGCTCAACTAGCTTGGGTGTGCTCATCTTGTAGGGTGTCCTAGACACTGGCACCGCTCCTGGTGCAAGTTCTATCAAGAAGTCAATGTCCCTTCTCGGAGGTAGACCCGGTACCTCTTCCAGAAACACATCTCTATATTCTCTTAGTGTGGGGTGGTCTTCAAGGCTTGGTTTGTCATCTTCAATTGATTCCAACACCTGTATCGCATATAGTGGACATCCCTTTCTGCAATACTTTCTCATTTGAAGGGTTGATATTTGTATCATCGAGACAGATTTTTGGATCCCTCGAAGAGTTATCGTTCTTCCTTCTTCACTTACACATTCTAAGGTTTTATGGTAGCAGTCCAATCTGGCTTTATATGTGGCTAGCCAGTCCATACCAATCAACATGTCATATGATCCTAGGGGTAGTATGTTAAGGGTTGCTTGGGTGGGGAATTCACCCATAGTGAATTGGCAAGCTGGTATAACCTCCGCTACCTTTCTTTTGGTGCCGGTGGCTAACTGTACCAACCATGGCTTGGTGTGTTTATGTGGTTGTAATTTACACTTATCAACAGCCTTAGGAGCTATATAACTCAAATTTGAACCATGGTCAATTAAAATAGACACTAGATGGTTGGTGATCATACCTTCCATCTCCACCACTGAAGCTTGGTGGTCAACTTGTTTATTATCCAAGGCTGCATAAATTTGCGGCATACTCCTAGCCATGTCATTGATGGTGGTAGCTTCTTAAACGTTGTAAATTCTTCGACTGCTCTGTTGCCGATGCGGGCAGTCCCTTAGTAGATGTTCTTCTCCACAACCCCAACATTTCAAGGGTTCTCTCTTTGGGTTATCAATCTTTCCTGAGGTAGATCCAAAAGGTTTATTTCCGCTCTGGGAGGGGAAATTCTATTGGTGTACACTTTGGGTTGGGAAGCTAATCCTTGAGTCCTTTTTATAGTTTTTAAATCTTGGGGATTTAAACCCCTTTTTCTGGAATCCCGAACTATTCTTCCGCTTCCAGCCTTCACGAGGTTCTGTCCGATGCCCAAGTTGTTCATAACAATATCTTGCCTTTCAAATAGTGTCTTCTAGGGTCTTTGGCTCATTAAACTCAATATTGTTCTGATAGTCCTTAGGTAGTCCATTGATTAATCATTGCACCTTTGCCTTTTCTGCTTTTATATAGGGTACATACCTCAGCAACTCAAGGAATCTGCTGACATATTCCTCTATGGTGAGTTGCCCCATCTTGAGTTCATAGAATTCTTTAGTCTTTTCTTCGAAATGCTTTTCCGACAGATACTTCTTCCTGAAGTATTTCTCAAACCGTTCCCAACATAGATCCGCTTCGTGAATCCCTTCTACATTCTTAAGGTCTTCCCACCAAATGGAAGCCTTTCCATTCAATTTGAAAGTGGCTACTTGGGCCTTCAAGTTTTCTGAGAAGTCATGGACTCTGAAATACTTCTTTAGTCCAAGCAGCCAGGCCTCTGCTTCCTCTCCATTCTTTATTTCACCGTCGAAAGAGGGTGGTTTGGCCTTCTTGAATTCTTCGAGATTATGATTTTTGGAATGCTTTCGCTTCTTCCATTTTCTTTGGGAATAAAAACCAATTCCGCACTAGAAGATCCCTCCAAGTCGCCAGTTTCCTTTCCAGGGGAATCGTCTGACGCTTGTCCCTTATCTCTGGGGTGGACCTTTCTCGAGGTGCTCTTCCCAGTGTGGCCACTTAAAAGACCACGTTTTTGCATCTCAGGTGGAATTTGACTTTTCTTTGTCTGTCGTCGGTCCACGTGACTGGTGTCAAGTCCATGCTACAGTTGTCTTTGTATGTCGGATAAACTCTGCAGCAAGATTGCATTAATTTCCATTTTCTTCTCTTGCTCTTTTATCAACCTTTCATTGTTGGCCTTGCAGCTCTGTAGTTCCACCATGAGGCTCCTCACAGTCTTAGCTAGATCTGGAGGGGTCTCTAACACTCTCCTTTCATCAAACTCTTTGTCTCTATTGTGGGATCCATCCCCCACTTCATGGTGCGTCACCATTCTATGTGTCTGCAGTTTCTTGCGGTTGATCGTCCACTTGTGTGCAAGAAAAAAACTTGTTATTAGTCAACATTATATTCATTCACAATCAACGCATAATTCATATTTTTCAAATGCATATACACAATAGGAATTTTCATTCTTAACTTCGACTTTTGATAAAGGGGGTTAAGATAGAAGGTTACTCCTTTTAAGAGTACTTCAAATGGAGTTTCTGCGCAACTCGTTCATGAGCCCAAGCAGGACAAGTGTTGTAACCATGCTCTGATACCAATTTGTCACACACCCACTATGACAACCCAGATTTTTCGTCTTTTTCTTCGAGGGACAGAATCCCCAAATTTATATGGGGCCTAGTGCAGACCATCCCTTCCCTTATCCTCCTCCAAGTGACCACAACCTGGCCTTAGCACAAGCGCCTTTCGCAACTCGTGAGTTGGAGAGTCAAGGCTCTCGACTCCTCTTTCTCTAATCGTCGATACCCGAGATGTGATATGGGTATGACTCCCTCCTCACTAGCTCCTGCTACATATAACTGTAGGCTAGGCTAAACACTAGCACTACTCACAACTCATGACCTCATGAGTGGGAATGTTGAGCCCTCGTGCTCCTCCTTTGCGAATCCCTGAAACACGAAAGGTCAACGTTAGGTGGACTTTGCCAAAGTGACGCGTACACACCACTTGTCTCCTCCGATGTACTCTGCTTACGAGCTGTGTCGTTGCCGCCCATTGCACGAGACCTCGGCTCTCAGCATTTCGCGACCTTAGCGATCAAGGTGCAACTTCTTCACCCTTTGAAACCCCAAGACACGATAAGTCAACAATGGGTTGACTCTTTCTCAGGCGACAAGTGTCCACCACCTGTCACCCGCTTCCACCTTTCTTTGGGCGCTTGTTGTTATGCCACCTGTCAACCACGTGGTCCCCACCTAACGGATGTGCCACATGTTCACACGAGCCCTCGATGCTCGGCACTTTGCAACTTCTGCAGTAAAAAAGAAGTTCTTTCAACCTTTGAACCCGCGATACGCGATACCACGCAGAGGTTCTAATCCAACGGTTCTCTCATGGCTTGGATCCAATGACCACAATCACGTCGCGATCTCGCGAATCGTGAGTTTGTGCAATCCTATCCTTGACCACTCCAAGTCACGAGTCACCGAAATGCTACCCGATTCCCATGCGTCCTGTGCCAATGAAAGGTTCTGAATACCTCAGGACTTTCAGGACATTGTCAAGTCCACTCTCCTACCTATGCAAAGGTTAAGATCGACGATCAATAGAGCTCCGCCAGATCCTTGGATCTACGGTCTTGGATCCCATCGCTACTTGCGAAGGTTGAAGGGGTCAAGGTGTTAACGCCTATGCTCTTCCTCTAGATCCATCAGTCTTGACAGATCTGGGGTATTTCCGAAAGGATTCCGACTGTCATCTACCAAACGATGGGGTATTCTCTTTCGATAATTGGACTCGCTATCCTTTCTGACCTTGAATCACGAAATTCAACCTCTCAGAGCTTCAAACTCCCATGACTTCAAGACCTTAGAGAGCTACTCTTTCTTGTACAAGGTTTCCAGACTTAGATTACATGATCCTCCAGAGGGTTCTTTGGTAATTATCCCTAGGCTTGGTGACCTGACCGAGATGTCTTCCTAATTCCCTGAGCTATGAACTCTGTGACAGGGGTAAAGTAAATTCGTGGGTTTACTATAACGGTAGTCTTTTCAAGGAACTCACTCCGACTCTGGAATGCGAGGAAATTTCCCGGGAGAAGGTGCCTTCGGGAAATTAAACCAGGACATAGCGCGAGTCAAGTAAATGGGACAATTCTCAAGAGAACGGACTCATATTTTGAACTTATTCATTCTATACATAAATTGATTATGGTCATATATAAGTATAAGCATGCATCCATTATTCCCAATCAAAACACAAGGCAATCACTTCTATACAGAGACCATTTATGAGCATATAAACATGAGCATGCATCTAGGATCTTCAATTCAAAATGCAAGACATAAAACACTTATCAGATCCACCAGGCATGATGCAACTGCTGAGAGGGGTGCTCGTTTCCACCCAACTGTAGGCTCAGTGACTCCAAATGGATTTACCACTAGCCACCCCCGAGCTAGACCACGATGCTTTGAGATTCAATCTCCTACTTCCAGCTCAACGGAAGTCGAGGATGAAGGTTACTCTCCTTCTTTTGATACAGAAAAATAATCTAGGACGAAGGTTACTCTCCTTCTCCTATGTTCAAAACTCCCTGTGTTTCTAGAGTGTTTCTAGTCCTCTTCCGCGATCCCTGTCACACGCGCTCTCTCCCTCTACCACACTTCCTCTCTTGCCTTTTTATTTGCAAGATTGCATGTGGCGCGAATTTCCCCGTCCGTGGTCAGGTTTGAGAGCTTTTACAGATGGGCGGTTCACCCTCATCCACTCATTAACTCTTGAGGAGCCTCCCCACCTACCAATCTGACAGGAAATCCATTCCAGGGTCAGAGAGTTGCTTTGGTCTTTGAGCAAGTAAAAACCAGTACGGTACTGGTTCAGTGGAAGTTAACACAACCATTCCAGGTCCCCTCCACCACCTCTCATTAGCCATCGTGGTCTCTTTTAGCACATCCTCCTCCCAACAGTCATGCAACACATATTCATAACATAATTTACATTCATCGACCTTTTTATACAAAGGTCCGTCAAATCAAACATTCGCATCTTTGAGTTTGCCATAGTTCTTGGCCAATATAGTTATTTTTATAGACTGTGGGAAACAGGGTGTTACAGGAAGCCATCGATGAGTCCAGTCTGTAGAGAAATAACCTTGTAGTTTTGCAGATCAATCCCCGCTCAATAATAAACCTTAAGCTTCTTGAATATCCACTACTATAATATCAATAACCTGATGCACTCTGGGGTGAGAAGCTAATCTAATCTTGATGTATGTGAGTTCACCCATTACTTTGACATATGATCTATATAATTGTATGATCTTGGCTGTGCTCTTTTCTGGGATAAAATTTATCTTTTGACAAACCAAGTACGACATCACATTCGAGAAAGAACTAGAGTTCACCAAGCAGTTATGCACATTGAAATTGAAATTTCAAATGTGAGGAGAAAAGATGGGACCTGGGATCTAGAGTGCGACCCTATACTACATGTGTTTACGATAGACTTTGTTTTAGCGTTGTCTTTTGTTTTGTTTTTCAACAGCTTTGGTAGTGTTGTATGTTACAACAAAAATCTTTTTTTGAGGTTCAGTGGACTTGAATGTGTCAAGAATGAGGTCACGTTGTTGGGGAAGTGAACATATGTCATATAGGGAAATATTGGCTTTGGTTTTCTTCCGATCCTTAATGACATTGTATTCTAAGGCATGAGTATCTAGTCGGGATTTTGTTTGCCTGTGAAGTGTTGGGATTACTTCTAGCTTGTGCGGGATGGTTTGGCTTCTAAGCAAACATGGGAGGACTTATCTTCCTAGAGAAAAGGACATTTTTTTAACTTAAAGGAGTGCTACCTACTGCCACTTTTTTGCGCAAGTTATAGTCCTTGGAAGTAGCTTTTGAGATCTAGATATCTCCTATAGAAATATCTTCAACTTTCTTATCATCTGAGTCTAAACACCAGTCCCACAAAAACATGGTGGATGCCTCTGTTGTATCCTTGTCCTCAATGGTATCTTCTTTTTATGATTCTTTGGTTTGGTCATCGACAACTTTGTGCTAATCTAACAACTAGTTGATGATCAGGGTCATGGAATTAATCCATTGAGGGCAAGTTTTTTCAGAATGGTTCATTTGGTGATAGGAACAGAAGTTGTCCATGCCGAAATCATCCAGATTTAACATAAGACCATGGATTTCTAATGTCTTAGGCATGTTATCATTTTTTTTAAAGAATGGGTGGAAAGGTTTCTGCTTGGAATACCCTTCACCAACATTTTTCTTGACATCCACTAATTCATTGGATAGTTTTTAAACCAACTTGACTACATTGTCTAAGTTCTTGGGCTCTTTTTCGAGAGGTTTGGTCTGGAGTAAAGGTTTCTTCCCTGTTTTTTTGGTTTCCTCGACTGTAGGATGTCTTCCCAATGAGAGAAACTCTTTCTCAACCTCCTTAGCTTCTTCGAAATTATGGGCTAAAGTAACTTTTCTGACTTGCTTAATAAACATGCCTATGGAGGGTTGTAATGCCGAAGTGTAATATTCTACGGTTAGGGTTTAAAAATGAGAAGAATCATCGGAGAACCTATTGAGGATGGTAATGAAACATTGTATGAAATACTTTACCTTCTCATTTTTCTCCACCTTTAGGGCCATTATCTCTTTGAACAAGGTTGCAAGAGTTTTCTTGTCTCTGAACATTCAGAGGAAGGATTTCTCGAAATCATCCTAGCAAGTTATAGATCTGATTGGTACATTATAATACCATGTAGAGGCCTTATTCTCAAAAGTATAAGGGAAGAGCCTATAGACCACATCTTCGTGGCAAACAGTAAGGAGTCAGATAACTAAATAAAAGTTCTTGATGTGATCTTACAAGGAACAAGCTTTGTTTAGGTCAAACTTTGGAAGAAGTCTTTCTAGACGTTTAGGCATTTCATGCATAAGTTCGGGTAAGTTTAAGGCTCCTTGAGGCATCCATGCTGGGAATACATTTTGATTTCCATCCATGATGTCGTCAGAATCATATCCAAAGTGTTCATCTTCAAAGTGGTGTTCAGAACTGAGAGGGGTAGGATGTAGAGGTGTAGAAGGTATTTGGTCCAAAGGTAGAATTATTTCTTGTAAAGAAGCCTCAACCAAATCCTCAACAGAGTCAGGAAGAACGTTAGACCGATTCAAAGGTCTACTGGTGGCTCATCTCCTAGGTAGTGTTGAAGCTACGGGTAAGTGGCCAACTAACTTGGCTAAAGAATGGGTAATGCGCTAAGTTTTAACAAACTTTGTGCTAGGAACAACGTACCAATCCTCGAGATTGGTTTTTGGACTCCCAACAACATAACTATCGAACGTAGCATTAGAATCTTCAAAGGTAATTTCCTGCTCAAAAGAGATACGTGGTAGTCGTTGTTTAACAAGGATGTTATCAAAGGACTAACCAAGCGAGTGTCAAAAAGCGTTGTTAGCCATATAATCCAGGCCCTCCTTTTACTGCCAATTTTATTGACGTGGGGAAAATGGCCTTCAACAGACGGGGGTATTCCATGGTACATGGTCCCAATTAGACTGTGCATCATTGGGTTTAAGAGACCCATCCAAATTCTGGCCCGACTGTCATTAATGGGTTGGGGGGATGATTAAATGGTTATGAATGCAATGAAGAATGCAGATGCAAACTAACTACTTGTACAAATAAAACATAATCTATTTTATCCTAGCTAGGAGTGACTACACTAATTAATGAGCAGCCAGAAATGGCATTAATCCATGCAAAGACTTCTTCTAGATAGCTATTAAGAAGCAACAAAGTTAGATAACACCTACATGCAAAAAACATAACCTAATTAGTCTAAGCTACGAATTCAAATGCATCTCAGGATAAATAATAAGAGAGAAGAAACTAAACTGCAGGAAATTTCTATTCACACAAGAAAAGTCTATAAATGAAACTACATTCTTATAGTATATACAAACAACACAACAACCTAATCGAAATAGTTCATAACAAACTCACCATCAGCAAGAGTAATTCTCTCTAACAAAAATATCGGCCTTGAGGGTTTCTCAATGTTAATTCTGAAAATAGTTCTTGAACTTACAATGCTTGAAGAGCCCCATCGAAATGGGCCTCTTCTCTTACTTATAGTGATATTAGTTACTATCTATGGGGTATTCTTGGTTTCTACAAGAAGAAGTTACAAGTATCTTCAGCTTCTCTTCTCAAATGATGTTAATATGTGTTGCAATAAGACAAAACTAATTATGGTTGAGAAAAAGACAAAATAGGAGATGATTGTGGACAAATTTGAATTTCATGTTTAGTATTTCTTTATTTTTCCTTGTCCCTCAAGTGCCCCAGGCTTCATGTTATCTTGTGATGGCAATGATTCTATCTTGTTATAGGAGTGTCTCCAGGGCAACTTCATGAGAGGTTGATTTGTGAGAGACGGTTTTATATCTCTAGTCAAGTTAACCATGAAAGCATGTTCAATCATGTTTTGTGTCTTGGTTGGCTTGACGAGATCTTCTTCCATCAGATATGTTGTTACCCTAGTCGTAGACTGAGCATCTTCTTGCATTTGCTTCATATTTAGCTGGATTTCTTCGAAAATATGTTCATTAGATTTGGTTTTCCCAAGTGCTTTGACAGAAGGCATGTGCCCTTTATGTGTCAAAAAGTGCACTACCTTGTGAAGTTGTCCATAGATTGTCAGGGAATTCTTTGTTTCCCTCTCAACCTTCTCCCTAGATTGTTGGAAATTATCAAGTGAGGCATATTCAATCTTCCTTTCCCACTATGATATGTTAGGCATCCCGGCTGGGGCATATGGGTTCTCAGCAATCCATCGTTGCATATCATTCAAACCTTCTCTGATTGCAGTGAATTCAACGTTGTTGGATTGTACCAAGCTGTGTTAGGCTATGATTTATGTCTCCAAATGTTGGAAGACTTGGAGGTTTTCTTACATGTCAGTAGCCATCTCGTGGAGTTATGTCCTGAATATTTTTGCGCATATCTTGAATTCCTTTAGGCTCCCCTTATCTCTTTTCCCACGCATCATGTATTCTTCCAGCTCTGTGATTTGATCATCCTTTTCTTGATTCCCGTGGACTGGGTCTTTGAGATTTTGTTCCAATGCCATCATGAAGGAAATGTCGGGAGATTCAATAGAAATTGGGTCCTTCGTGACATCTTTTGTCACTGTCGTTTCTATAATCAATGACAGGGGAGGTTTCCCGGTGCTATTGTACAATTTTGTCGGAGGCCTTGTTAGACCATAATGTCTTTAAATTGGCCACCTTGCAAGCCTTGGAGGGCGTGAAGAGTTCCAATCCAAGTTTGTTGAGTGGGAAGTGTCCATCGGTGAGCAGGCCTTTCGATGATGACCATGGGATATTTGTATCCATGGGAGAAGCATCATTGTTCAATGCTTCCTCATCCCATCTCCTTTTCTCCTCTTCTACTACTTTAATTGTTGCTTTGTCGGCTGCTCTCTTCTCTATCATTTCCGTTGAGGTTGCTTCAACATCTATTGTTTCCTTAGCAGCAACTTCCTCTTCTCTTCGCCTTTATTCAGTTGCATCCTCCTTTTTCTTCTGCACCTTTTTCCTTTTTCTTTGTTTCTTGGCCGCATCTACTTCCTCAACTTCCCTTTGTTTTCTCTGCTCCTCCTCATCTTGATTTCTTCTTTTATTTTCTTCTGCTTCAGAAGCTTCAACTACTTTTCTTTTTCTTTTTTCATCCATTGTTGTCGCTACGGCTGATTTGGAGGTTGTGGCGATTGATGTCGCTTCTTCATCGACGTTCTTTTGGGTCTCTTGGGCTCTTTGTTCATATGAAATTCTAGCTATTGGATTTTCCTTTCGCCTGAATATGACTTCATGGTATGTTATGACACGATAGTGAATCTCCTCTTCTTCCCAATCATCTGTCATGTATTCCCATCTATGCCTGTGTTTATGGGAATGTTTCTTTACCATGTCCAAAGGATCATGCCTCCATAATCTTTCCTCTTTGAAGTGGAAGGATGTCATTATGTCCACTTCATCCTAGGCCTACTTCACATCTTTGAAGGAATACGATCCGACCCATAGTGGCAAAGGAGGCCAATGGCCTTCTTGTCCCTATAGAGAGTTGTGCAAACTCCATGAGTCACGGTTTGATAAGTAATTTTTTGTAGAACCAACTTGTCTGGAACGAATCTTGGAAGCAAGTGTGGAGTTTTGGTGGCTCTGTATATTCTCGAATATGTCGCGTACTCCAAGAGGTACCAGTCTCATGTGCTTTGGAATATTGCTTGTGCTTTGTCGAAGATAAGATGGAATAATGGCGCCAAGACGTGATCACAGATCTTGTGATATTTTGTTCTATACTTCTGCTCCCATAACACCTTGCACTAAATGTGGATTGGGGGGTCAATTGGTTGTGAACCCCAACCCATATGTGGATATGCGTGGAAGATGCATACCATGTCCAGGAGATAGGAGGACATGTGAAAACTTGGAAATTTTCCGGGGGCGGTTTCTTTGACTGCTCTGATAGCTTCTTCCAGGGATGTTGATAAAATGTCAACCCAGTTGAAAGTCAACCCAACATCAACGATGTAGTAAATGAGAGGTGCCCAAGTCATTGGGAATTTTGAAGCGTCGGGTTCCCCATACAATATACACAACATCGCCACTGTGTATTGGTAATGCGTTCTCGACAAGTTGTTGGGGTACTCATCGAAGGGCCTTGATTTGAATGGTTTGTTAGGCTTGTACTAGACCTTAAACAGATCCTTCACTTTGAGTGGGAACTCCTTTATAAGTTTTTTATCTAGCGATCTTCCCACTCTATCCAGGTGGTAGAAG
This sequence comes from Picea abies, assembly GCA_900067695.1. Taxonomy (NCBI): domain Eukaryota; kingdom Viridiplantae; phylum Streptophyta; class Pinopsida; order Pinales; family Pinaceae; genus Picea; species Picea abies. Next base: position 16,690 of record CBVK0101428866.1, read on the forward strand.
GAAGCTATAGTTGATGATTCAAAAGATGCTATCGGGCGCTCCCTAACATTGAGAATGTACCTGGTCTCCAAGTTCACATGCCTCACTATCCATGAAATGGCCTCTACACAAGGGAATACTGTTGCGTGGGCCAACACCTTATATAGCTTGGATTTTCTTATGTTCTTGAATATCTTGAGGTCATAGTTGTCCTCTGCCCCTTACGGAAAACTTTGATTATTGAACATCTAGTAAACCTCAGCCCATTTAATTGAAATTTCTTTGTTGACAATACGTTTAGTGTCATATTTAATGGGTCCTGGGAGGTCTACTTCTTCCTCCTAAATACTTCTACTTGCAGAGGCCTCTTCCATAGGGGCCTTAATAGCACTTTGAGATCACTTGCATGGAGACATTTGAACCTGAAAAATACATTCATCATTGGTTCACCAGAATTATCAATTGTCAAATAAAAACATCATATTGTAACTATTTCACAAGGTAGAGAAATGAAGAAAGAGAAGGGTTGGCTTAATTCTTGCACTTGGGTGATTTTCAGGCCTTCCAGGAAAAATCAAAAGGTTTGTGATTTGTAAGTGGATACATACATGTATTGGTGTTGGAGAGATCTTCTACGTGAACATGAGAAGGTGTATCAATGTCTGAAGAGGAAATATCCGTCGACATTGCAAAATGCTTAATCATTTTTTGGTAAGTGTCAAAGAGGGGGACCAACTAACTGTATATCGGCCTTGAAGGGAAGATCGATGTTGATATGGTGAAGACCCCCCCGAACGTCAATCATGTGAATGTTTCCGACACACAAGGATAGTTTTGGCACTCATCCAAAGAAAATCGCTGACAAAGACAAGCCTATATCGCCATCGACCATTCAAACTTCATCGATGTAGACTATTACCCCCCATGCCTAAGGGTAACTGGAGGAGATCATGTATCGAGGCCCGCAATGGAGAACATGATCTACACCATGACGATGATGATCAACATGTCCATAGATGGTATCCCAACAACCCTCCTTATTTGCCTCCCAACACATATCAAGGAAAGCTCATCATATTCAAGCAACCCATAGTATGGGAGATGGTAAGCTATTGTCACCATGAGGTATGTTAGTCCTTCTTTCATGCAAAGTGTTGTGCTTAATTTGTCGAGCATGTGGATGAGGATATTTGGTTCAAGTGGGATAATGGATCATTGGTTTGGGAAATTGTATAAGTTTCCTTGTTTCACCTTGGTGGTTAGCTTTTATGCCCTAGTCCCATGATGTTACCGCTCGGGGAAATGGCGTAATACTAGGGGCGTTCCTAAGGGTAATGTTCTACTCCTGACCATACTCAACACCTTCCATCTTAAATCCTTTCACATATCCTAAATTCTGTTAAGTAGCTAGAGAGGTAGTGGGGGGGCCCAGAGGGCCCATAGTGATAATAGTGGAGGCCATTCAATGTAAGGTGGACTAGGTCCACTATATTATTAAATAAGGCCCA
>CBVK0101428867.1:0-10578 GCA_900067695.1 Picea abies
CTCCTCTAGAATGTTCTTAGGTGATGGTAGCACTATATAAAGGGGTTCAAACAATGTAATGGGACATGAAGAGAATTATTGTATTATGAGTTGTAGCTCAATAGGAGGATGCCCCCTCGAAGAGGCAAGTGAACAGGAGAGGATCCCTTCCATAATAGGATCCATTGTATGGTGTTTTCCTACCTTAAGGGCTTGGTAATAATAAAGTGTGGTTTCTTCTATCTTGCTTTGTGGATATATTTTGTATTCAATATTTTTGGTGATTATATTTGTAGATCTATTCAGGTTCTCAACAAGTGGTATGGCACCCTGGTATATGGTTGTACATAGTGCATTGAGGACAACACTTTCACAAGGGGGATGGAATGTAAGGTAGCTAGAGAGATAGTGGAGGGGGGCAGAGGGCCTATAGTGATAATAGTGGAGGCCATTCAATGTAAGGTGGACTAGGCCCACTATATCATTAAATAAGGCCCACTATGGTAGTTAGATATAATAAATGTAAGAGGACTTCTTAGAAGATTCTACTTCTAGAAGATTCCTCCTCTAGAATGTTCTCAGGTGATGGTAGCACTATATAAAGGGGTTCAAACAATGTAATGGGACATGAAGAGAATTATTGTATTGTGAGTTGTAGCTCAATAGGAGAGGATGCCCCCTCGAAGAGGCAAGTGAACAGGAGAGGATCCATTGTATGGTGTTGCCCTACCTCAAGGGTTTGGTAATAATAAAGTGTGGTTTCTTCTATCTTGCTTTGTGGATCTATTTTGTATTCAATATTTTTGGTGATTATATTTGTAGATCTATTCAGGTTCTCAACAAATTTGACTATGGTCCATTCTCTTGTGAGAAGAGGGTCTGAAGGCCCAATGGTTTTTTTGTAGCTGCTATAAAAGAATAAGAAAATGATGTCAAAAAATAAACAGAACATAGAAAAGTAGGACCACCAAACGTCGATCCAACTTGAGCTCTACTCTTTCAGTGCTCACCTTGGTCCCAAAAAAGTAATGCTATAGTCTAAAACCCTATGTAAAAGATGACTCACAAATTTTCAAATATAAATGGAAGCATGGACCAGAAAAAAGGAAAAAAGGGGTTTGGAAAAACGTGGCACTCAAATATGAGATCATTCTAGTAGCAAGGCCTTGTACATCACTAAGAGATATCATTGCAACACTCCTAGCCCTGGACGTGGCCTTTGGAGGCCCTTGACGTCATCTTCTTGGCTAGGGTTTGGTGGATGGTTTACTTCTAGAGAGAATGAGCATGGCTTGGGGTGAGGACACACCTCACTTCACACTCATTCACTATTATAGGATGCCAATTAGCCTTTGGAGGCCCAATATTTGTCTTTGGAGGCATGACATCACCCTCTCCTAAGTTGATGTCACACATTTGAAGCATGTCGTCACCCTTTACTAGCTTGATGTCACACATTTGGAGCATGGCATCACCCTTTTAGGGTTCTTTATGATGTATTTTTGTATTTTGGCATTATGTTAGAGGCAAAATTAAGGGGTTAGACCCACTCATTTTATGTTGTTGACAAATTATGTTAGGGTTGCCTCATATCAAAAGGAAAACCCTATTTTCATTTTATCATCATAACTTATAACCATCTATGAGAGTACGTATGAATTTTTTGCCCCCTAAGGGTTACTAGCTCTTCTTATCTCATGCACTATGCTTGGAAGGTCAAATTGTGGATGGTTTTGTTGATTTTGGATGGGAATTTCTACAATCAAGGTTTTATCTCATGGTTTCTTGGATGAAGTGAATTTTCTGCAAATTGTTCTTATGCTATTAAAGTTTCATGGTAAATTTGTTATTTTATGCTATATGTCTTGCTTGGTGAAACCCTAAGAGATAAACATAAGTGCTTCTTCCTATCGTGAGGTGATTTTTGTCCAAAATTTGTGAAAGAGTCCTTGCTAAGGTTAGAACCCTAAAGCCCTCAAGTGCCAACACTTTGGGATTTTAGCCCTAGACTTTTTATTTTTTACTTGGTTGAATCCACAAGAAGGGAGAAAAGGTTTATAGGGCCCAAATGTATTTGCAACCTATAAATCCTTCTCCTCGAGATTCAAACCCTAAGGCCCAAATTTGCTTGCACCTCAGGGTTTGAATCCTACCTCTTGGTTGCAACTAGATCAAGCTTCAAGATTCATTGCATTTGTTGTTATAAGACTCCACAACCCACTGGTTTTAAAGCATTGTCATGGTGAATTGTTTGACAAAATCATTATCTCAACACTCTCAAGCATTTTACTAACCTGACTAACACTAACATTGGCAAACTCATTAGATACTTTGTTGTTGTTACAAAATTTTGCTACAACCATCTGATAACACTCTAATTTGTTGCATACACTCTTGTAAAGGTGGACTAACTTATTCAGAAATTGCATCTAACAATTGGATAATACTCTAGTGGATATGTGCTAAGTTTTCATGGTCAATTGTTGCATTTATGAGCATTAATTCTTGTTCTTGTTGTTATAAATCATTTATCGTTGTCATATCATTGTTTATTGCTGCAAATTTATAACAACCATTGCAACTTATTTTGTCTAGTGTCTTTGAGAGGTATCAATTACATGTTTGGACGAGGAAATAATCATTTATATATTATAAAGTGTTCTTATTCTGGGTAGGTACTCAAACAACTTCATAACTCTTCTTCTACTTTGACTTAGACCAATCTTTAGGTGATCAAGAGAGCAGGCGGTAGGATTGCCTTCTATACTTTCCACTTTGATCCCTTGTGGTCACCAGGGAAGCCTCCCTTGCGGTGGACCTTTTCCATTACTAAAACGAGGGAAGTTCTTACTAAGGTGTCAGTGGTAGGATCTTCCATAATTACACAAGATTTGGGGTTTTTTGTTGGGATTTACACAAGTATGAATCCTACTATAACATAGACGAAGATGTATCGGTGCTAGAAAATTCATCCATGCCAACATGATTTTGAAGTTAAGTTTTTGGCTAAGTATGGATAAATCTTATTTTCTCTATATGCTCGATCTGTGAGCATGGACTGGTTGGTGGAATGCTTCAAACAAAGCAGAACTAAGGAAATGTTAGGGATTATTTAGGGTGTGGTTGGCTTATTCGAAGGGTTTCATGGGGTTAGTGGTTGGCTTGTTCGAAGGGTTTCATGGGGTTAGGGCATCTAGCCTTAGAGGAGAAACCCCAATATTCCGGGGAAGAGTTAGGGTATAGTTGCAAGGAAGGGAATGATTTTTTTGAGGGCTTGGGAGGCAAAGGTATGGAGGATCTTATGCCAAGATCGAAGGGTTAGGAGGGCGAGGGGGAAGAAGGTAAGGAAAAAATGAGTTTAGGGTTGACTCGGCCTCTCCGATGCATATTTGCACACAAAGAAATCATAACCAAAAAAGGACACATGGACAATGATTGATGACATGTGGGCAGTGAGGAAGTTGATGATTCTTGAATGCTCTCGTCGTGGGGATTCCCTCTGAAATGTGCTTTGGGTGCTTTTCTTTGGTGGTAAATAGCGAAAGTTAAGCCTTGGCGAGGTTTACTTTCATGGAAATTACATTGCAAGCAAACGGTTCCTGGACTCTAAATTTACACACAGAGATATATAAGAAAAATGCACAGGGGAACGCACAGACAAGGAAGAGACATAAATTTATCTAAAGGGGAACACACGCACACAGCAAAGACACAAATCTAAGTGGAAGAAAAGAGAAGAGCGAGTGAATATGGTTGGAATGCGAGCGGTGTTAGTCACATATTTCTACTTGTTAGTCACATGCAAACGGTTTGTGAAAAGTTTCCTGCCATCATAAAACATTGTAATACAAAGTGTTTGACATAAAAACATAACCATAAAGTGTTGGACAGAGGATAGGGATAGTGGGCTAACAAAGGACGGGGATAGTGGTCTAACAGAGGACAGGGACAGTGGGCAGAGCAACGAGGGCAGAGCAACGAGTTTTCAGTGGTCAGACCAATATATATTGAAGGGTTAAGCATAAAACATAGGGTAAGTTTTTTTTTTTTTTTTTTTTTTTTCGGTTAAGCATAAAACATAGGGTAAGTTTTTTTTTTTTTTTTTTTTCTTCGAGGGCAAAGACTTTGATTTCCCTTAATATCATCATGACAATGGGACAAGAAACTTTAGAACCCGTGGAAACAAATGATATAGGGCAAGTAAAAATTGCCTCATCAGCCAAAACTGGGAAGTGGGTTTGGTTTAACGCCAAACAATATAGGGGCATTTTAAAATGGAGACTAGCTCGTCTAAAATGGGAGCAGAGAAGGAAAAAAAGGTCTCAAAGGGAAAGTACTTGGGTCCTTCGCAAGAAACAACATTCAAACAAGTCCTTTTTGCAAGCATGTGGCAACAAGCCCAAAGGAAAAGGAAAAGTCATTGATGATTATGCCTCGTATAGTCCCACATCCACACCTCTCACTTGGTCATCTGATCTTTATGTGAAAGAACTGTTAAACGTAAAAGAGAGGTTGGAAGTAGTAGAAGCTAAAGAGCTGGAAAGAGATTGTACAATCCATATAATAACAACTGAAAATCAGGCTTTAGTAGAAAGCAACAAAGTTTTGAAGGAGCAAGTGTCATTGCTACAGGAAGCTCTCTGAATAGGGAAAATAGAATGGCAACGTATGAAAGTGGAAGTGAAAAACATGAAGAAATTTGTAGTGGAGAATACAGAGGTGATGAATGCGAAACCATGCCAGGATAAGGGGAAAGTAGTTGCCCAAATAGACAACAATGAAGAAACATCAAGAGAAGAGAGGAAAGGAGATTCCGCAAAACTCTCCAAAACCTGGGCTCAAGTTACTATCAATTCTACTAAGAGGGAAGGAGAAACAAACATTCATGTTGACAACATGCAAGATAGAGAAAGAAAGGAAAGACACGATAGAGCAACAAGCATAATTATTAAGGGGGTGAAAGATTATGGGAAAAATGAATGTACTCTTGACCTTGCAAGAGACTTCATGAAAGACAAACTCCAATGGCAAGGACAAATATGTCAAGCATGGAGAGTAGGTAAGCCTAATGGTGAGAGAGCCAGGCCCATAAAATTCATCATGCCCAACTTGTGTGATAAAGATATCATTCTAAGCAGGAAGCAGTTCTTGAGGGGTTCTTGTTTTTTTTCTAGAAGAAGACTTAACTGTAAGACAGCAAGAGGAAAGGAGGGACGAAATGACAAAAGTTAGGGCAACAAAAGATGAGGGAAAAGAGCATGGATTTATAAAGGTAAAGTTGTGATAGCGCAATTTGGACCTCCTTCCAAAACAAGGCAACAAAACAATAACAAAGAAGAGGCAACAAACTCTTCAGCAAGAAATGAGGAAGCAAGGTCAATATGAGCAAGCAGGGACAAAGACTCAACTGTGAGTCTTGCATGTCAAAACAAATAGCAATCAAGTCGTACCCAGGTTTCCTTAAGATTAGTTTGATGGAACTGTAGGGGTTACCCATGGAGACGAGGACCTGGGTTAGGGCCTATTGCAGAAGATAGAGACATAATTTGCCTCATAGAAACACATGAGCATGAAGGGTGCAAGACACATTTGTTTGAAGGGTATTGGAAGACAACAATGTGGAACAAGGCATCAAGGAATGGCAAATGACACGGGGGTATCATGGTATTAGTAAGAGAAAAAGAAGGTCATTTCATTCAGCTAGAAAAAGAATACCCAAATAAACAATTTGTCTGGCTTAAAATATTAGAAAATGGAAATCACATCAAAATTGTAGCATGCTATTTTGTGCTGCAAGTTTCAAAAATCTACAAAAGTAGAGGGCTTGACCACAAAGATCCCTTTGCAGCCCTAAAACCAGATATTGCAATATATTCTCAGCTAGGTGAAGTCCTTATAGTGGGGGATTTCAATGCTAGAACTGTAGGTGAACAAGCTAGCATTCTTTGTTGCAAAGAAGACAGTGACCCTATCTGGCTTACAGAAGAGAGTAATCATCAGTGGGAACAAATTTCAGAGGATAAAGGTTGTAATCTCTTTGGAGAACAATTTCTTACGCTATGTGGAGCTTTCGATTTAGTCATTTGTAATGGTTTGAATAGATGGGAAAAGTACGGTAATTTCACTTGCAATACTTACAATGGAGCAAGTGTAGTAGATTATACAATTTGCTTGCATAGTTTGTGTGGGAAAATGGAGGAAGTGTTGATTGGAGTTCAAATTTGGGACTTAAAATCAGATCACAAGCCAATTTATTTAAGCTTCTCTTGGACCGGAAAGAAGCAATTAGGGTAAAAAACTCATTGTGCTCAACAAAATCCCCCAAATGGCAGAATTCTTTTGACTCCAGAGAATTGTAATACCTTCAAAAAAACGTTAGAGAGGCTCTTCGAGAAGGAGGAAATCTCATTTCATGGCCTTCATAGTCACGAATTAACACATTTAATTCAAAGCACACTTGTTGAGTGCAAAAGAGAAAAAATTAAGAAGTCTGAAACAAATTGTTTTCCGGTTAATGCTTGGTTTGACGAGGAATGCAAAAAGGCAAGGAGAAGGTGGAAGGAATCAAACAAGGATAACATAAAGCTCAAAGCTTACAAGCAAATAGTAAGAAAGAAAAAGGTTGATTTCATGGTTTCGAGGAGAGAAGAACTAATATTCCTTGGGAAAAATAACCCCAAACTATTCTGGAAGGAGCTCCAACCGAAAAAGGTGCAAACTAAAAACAACATTACAACTTCTAAATGGTTCGACTATGCAAGACAACTTTATGAGCAGGATCCCAAGGTTGACCCTCCTCTCTTGGTCAACACAGACACAAAACTCTTCACGGTGCAAGAGGTAGATATGGGTATCAAGAGGTTGGGCACTGGAAAAACAAAAGACTTAGATGAACTCCAAGCAGAGTATCTAAGGTGGGGCTTAAAAATTCTTCCACCTCACATCACAAAAATTTTCAACAACGCCATACAACAGGGGTTCCCCATAGATTGAACAACTAGTATGGCAATACCTCTTTTCAAGAGTGGTGACGTCAATAATCCCTCCAATTATAGAACCATAATGATAAACCCCTGGTTTGCAAAGTTATTTGGAAGCATGTTAGAAAAGAAAATCAACAAGTGGTTAGAAGAAAGAGATAAACGTGCTAAAGGGAAAGTAGGTTTTAGACCTAAAAATTCCACAGCTGATCATTGAATAACTCTAAGGCACATCATTGAAAAAGTTTGGGAAAAAAAGGAAGAAGTTTTTTGTTGCTTTGTTGATTTCAGAAAAGCCTTTGACACGGTTCCTAGGGATAAGCTTTGGGGCAGAATGGAGGAACTCGAGGTTCCCAGGCATTTGACAGCAGTTGTGCATAGGTTGTATGAAGAGGTGAAAGTCAAAATTAGAACCTCAGCAGGCATTTCTGAAAGTTTTAGAAGCGATATCGGGATCAAGCAAGGTTGCCCATTGTCTCCTACCCTTTTTGGGTTATATATTGACAAGCTTGAAGAGTGGCTAAATTCACAAGGGGGTGACGGTATCCATTTGGGAAAGTTTGTTATAAGGATTCTTTGTACGTAGATGACCTTATATTGATTGCTAAATCGGCTCTTGGTTTGCAAGAGCACTTATGTTCCCTTGAGAATTTTTGTAGAAGGGTGGGGATGCAAGTCAATATTAGTAAAACGAAAGTAGTGGTTTTCTCTAACAAAAGAAAGCATAACCAACATGAGTTCTACTTTGAAGGCAACATTCTGGAAGAAGTTGCAGACTACAAATACCTTGGAATTGACTTCAACATAAATTTAAGTTAGGATGGTTGTAGAAAGAAAAGAACTTTAGGGGGTTGGAAAGCATTTTATGCTTTTCAAAATAGGTGTAGAGAGGCAGAGCTATGGGACTGGAAAACCACTCTAAATATTTTTGGGCTTCTAGTGATTCCGGTGATTCTCTACGGTTGTGAACTATGGGCCAGCAGCACAACCGAGATGCAGTGGAAACAAATTGAGAAAATTCAGAAGCATTTGATTACAAACAAATTCAAAATTAAAAGTGTAGTTCCTTATGCTATCCTACTAAGTGAAACAGGGGTTTCTCCTATTGAAGCAATTGTTATGGTGCGAGTCATAAGGTATTTGAAAAAAATTGAGCAAATGGAAGAGGGTAGATGGCCTAAGGTTGTGTTTAGTGACAGATTGTGCAAAAGAAAGAAGACTTGGATGCAGAAAAATGACAAATGGTTCAGTAAATGGGACATTTGCTTGAGCATGTGTCCTACAAACAATAAGGAGATAAAATTTTTTGTTATGGATAAGTTCCACAAACGTACTTGGGAGAAAGAGCTAGGGAGAAAGAAGAAGTACTTCATTGAAGAGTTTAACCCCACTCATAACCATCAGCAAAAGGTGTACATAAGGGCCAATATTTCTTGGAAATTTAAAATTCTCATTGCTCAATTAAGGACTAATTCTCATCAACTCCATTGTGAAACAATGAGATGGAAAAGGCCAAAAGAAATGTGGGAGGAAAGAGTATGTATTTTGTGCTCTTCCGGAAAAGTGGAAACAAAAAAACATTTCATTTTAGAATGTGAGGCCCTCAAAGACAGCAGGGAAAATTATGCAGGTATTCTGACAGCTAGTTCTTGGGATAATCTATTCAACAAAGAGTTTGTCGAGAAGCTAAGAGCGATTATTGTAAAACTTCGTAGGAAAAGGGTCAAACACAAAAGCCAGATGGAAAATTAAATTTGTCCCATAGGCTATTTTTAGCCTTGTGGACGTTAAAAATACTTTCTTTCTAACCCTTTTCATTCGCTTGGCACGAGAAATGACACATGGAGTGTTATGTATCAGAGATAGAAACCGGATTAGCGTCGGGGATTCACTTTGTGTATCAATGCTTATTGTTTGAACTTCCTGTTGGATTACGAAGAGGGGGGGTGAGTCAGTAATAGAGCAATTTAATCCTTTTTAACCATATAATCCAAGTGTTATATCAATGAAGCATTATCATCCAATAACTGCAGAGTAAATAAACAATGAACAAATGAACAAACATACACATACACAGTACACCAATGTTTTACGTGGAAACCCAAATTGGGAGAAAACCACGTAATGATTTTTCTTATATGTCTTGAAGAATTACATTAATTGGAAGCACCAACTTCCTTTGTTTTCCAGCTGCAATTGGAAGGAGGCTCCAACCGCCTAGTTTCTCAGGCTACAACCTGAGGGAAACTCCAACTCCCCAATTCTCTGGCTACAACCAGAAGGAGGCTACAACCCCCTATGTTCTCCGGCTACAACCGAAAGGTGGCTACAACCACCTGTCCTTGCCCCGTCCTGCCGCCCTGAAGTAGAAGTAGAATGATGGAACCACTGTCAACCTGTCACTGTGAGATATACCACTGTAAACTTGTACCAATAAATATGAACCATGCATCAACCTGTACCATAAACAAGTGCATCAACCATGCACCAACCTGTACCAAATAACCTATAATCAACTTGTACCATAAACAAGTGCATCCAACCATGTACCAAGTGTGTACCAATCATGTGTCAACTACTCATCAACTNTATGACTCATCAATATGTACCAACATCATCAACTATACACCTCATGTATGCGCCAACTCATCAACTACTTGTCTCAACCATGTACTCAACATGTACCTCAACCAAAAGCCCTCATCAATTTCATCATCCAAATATGATTTGTAGCTCTGTAATAGACCTGGTGTATATGATCACATTCCTGCAAACCTTCCTTAACTTCAACAACAAGAAACTAGCATTTTCATCAAACTTTTCTTTAGTCTCACATGCCTAGTTTTGGATTAGTCAACAACCCTAACTTGAAGTAATCATAACTTTGTACCTGTAATGTATAAATATCTAAAAATGGTACACAATGTTCTTCGATGTGTTTTATGCAATTCCTCCAGGTATCACTACTTGGAACCTCTCAGAAAAGGAGTTATAGCAAATATGGCATACCTTGCTGAATTTTGGCTTATTCTAGAGAGCGACCTTGTAGAGCGTGCCCCACACAGAATATTTATTGAATTGATCTGAAAATGTTACACAACATACTACAGATTTACTCTAACCAACACGTTTGGTTTCACTAAATTTGGATCTGTTATGAAGAAGTTATGACGTTTTTACTCGAAACACTTGGTTTTGACTAGTTTCAGGACTAGCCACAAACCCTATTTTCCACGTAGTGTAACTCCAAAAATACAATGACCCACAAGCTGAATTTTTTACCACAGATACTTTGATATGTTTTCTCAATGGCATAGCAATTTCACAGTCTGAATCATTATAGAAAAAAAGTTATAGCTAAAATGGTGAGATGACCTGTAAATAACATACCTTAAAAAGCACCATCAAAAGAATTTATCCTTCCTTGCATTTCGGCCTTCTTTTCTTCACCTTCCCTTAGAATTTCAGCTTAGATATCCTTGGTTCCCTCAGACACCTATAGATATTCAATATGCTCAAGTGTGATTAAAATTAGAGAGCCTTGCCTCTTATTTATACTCTCCAAGTAGCTTCCGCCCCACTTTCTGTATTTTAGGGTTAACCCACTTCTAATTTATCC
>CBVK0101428869.1:0-11552 GCA_900067695.1 Picea abies
GACTACTTTAGCTATCATGATTCATTGCATGTTGATGTGATTTGATTTATATGTTGTCCATGTCTGATCTCTCTTATTTAAAAAATACAGCAATTAGTCTGCTTCAGTTTAATGAATTACAGGTTTACCTTTTTTCGTTAAATGAATCATTTTGTACAAATCTTTGCACACAGATTTATCTCGCTGCGACGATTTGTAAATTATAAAATTGTTGTTATTTTTATGTCTTGTTTGTCCTGTTATTTATATTTGAAGAGCACAGTAGCTTTCCGTTTACGAGAAGCTCATGGAGAATCTGGTGCGGGTTTCCTCCCACCGAAGAAATGAATCAACTATTCCATACAAGACAAGCCTGAAGCATTACTTCAGGTTAGTTTGTTATTTGTTATTTGATAGTTAATTTGTTAGTATAATATAAGTAGTTTAGATACATATATTTATAGTTTAGATTCTTAGTTAGTATTATCATTTTACTTTCTTATCTTAGATAGTTTTTTAGTTTATTTCTTTCTCATAAAATTACAAAAATCAAAAAACAATAGTTTCGCTATCTTTGGACAGTTTACAAATGATTTTTGCAGGTTTTCATATAAATCTGTAATTTGTAAATATTGTACATTTGTGATTAAGATTTAATTATGTAGATAGTTGAATGTTAAATTTCGTAGAGTTATTATAGTATTAGATAGTAAATTGTATAAATTAATAGTTCAGATTTGTTTATTAGTTTTCTTTAATTGTTATTTTCATTTAGATTAGTTTCTTTAGTATAGTTTTATTTTGTTTTTCCAGGACTTAGATCGGCCAATGGAGCCGCTAAACCCGTCAGGGTGGGTTATCCCAAACGGCTTGGGTTATTTAGACAACCCTGGACCGGATCCACTCTTCCAGTTGGCCAGCGTTCAATTTTGCCCGTCAACAAATGGCGCTAGAAGGAGGGCCTGAAATTTATTAATGGCACGAGGCAGTCGTAAGACTCCTCCACCACCTAATCGCTCACCTATAGTGACAAGAATTCATTCAAACGACAACATTCCCCCTCAACAGCAACCACATCAAACAACGATCCGCGGATCACAGTTGAGCCAGCAACCCCAAATCCTACAGGTGGTGACTTACAAGATATTGTCCGCCAATCTCTCATAAGAACTCATAGTGCCTTAGCCCATTTGAGGTAGCCAAATTGACCTTTGGACCAACCTTTAGATTTCTCTGATATCAGAGAGCAACTCGGAGGCACTAACCTCACTATAAAACCTACAGATCCAATCCTCACTCCTACTAAAGGAGGATCTAGAATACCTCCCTCACCACCTCCATCATCCCCTTCTTCTTTGGGAGAGGTCTCCTCTAACGAAGGAAGTTCCCCTTCTCAGCCTTCCACACTGACTACACCAATGGCCAACCAGAACAATCCTACTAGGCCTTGGATCGACCAGGATGCAGTAGTTGTACCTAGGGACAACATCTCTTACCCAAACATCCCGAGAAGTGGCTTCCCAAGTTTGACCCTGACTCAAAACAGATCGCAGAAGATCACATTAAAAAGTTAATGTTAGCCATAAGACTCCGCAATGTCGAGCATGAAGATGTATTCTATAGGTTTTTCCCCTATACTTTCGAGGGCAATGCATCTACATGGTACTTTGCCCAACAACCCCATACCATCGTGTCTTGGGAAAAGTTTGAGTCATGCTTTTTGGAAAAGTTCGGAGATGATAAGCCTCCGGAAGTCCTAGTCATCGAGCTTTCTAACTTAAGAATGAACCCAAAAGAGAAATTTAAAGACTTTAATCAAAGATTATTAACACTTAAAAACCGAATCCCTACGGATTCCATGCCTGCCAAGAATCTTATAATATCATACTATGCTAAAGCCTTGCATCAAAGTATAGCTATTTGGGTTAAACGATCTAAGAAAGCCACGTTGTTAGAAGCCTTTGAAGAGTCCAGCCAGATTGAAAAATACATACTTAGTCTAAAATACACTGCTATCAATGAAACAGAGACTAGTTCATCTTCCAAAAAGAAGATCGAAATCCTCCCTAGACCTACTCAAAGTAAAACACAACCTGAAAGCTCTGATTTAGAAAACTTAACTAAAGTCGTTCAAAAACTATCAAATCAAGTTATAGATTTGAAAAGGATGACCGAAGAAGCTTCCTCGAGCAAAGGACCTTACAAGCCCCCGTTTAGGAATCCTTTTCCCACCAACCGACCTAATCCAACCACCGAGGGCCTTAATCTAGAAAATCTGCAATACGCCCTTCAAACGATTCTAGAAGCCCAGGATAAATTGATGCTTCCTGAGATTCTTGAGGAGGTAGTTGAACAAGAGAAAGGTTCAAGAAGAAGAATCTTCTCCAAACATTTTTGGACACTTCTCAAATAGCATCTTTCAAGCTAACTTTGAGATAGTACATCCCTATAATACTAGGAGTAAGACAGCAAACAAACCTTCTTCCGAAAACACTACGACTTCGCCTCCAAAGCAATCTAAACCAGCTGAGACTAAACAGAGTCATGTAAACCCCAACTTAGATTATGATTTAGTTGAACATCTTAAAAAGTTAAGGGCTAACATTTTTTTTTATGAGTTATTGAAATTTCCATTTCTGCTACAAAAGATGTTACAGAATATCGCAGAGAATGGAAAAAATGGTAATTCAAATGGTAACAAGGTTGTTCATAACAAAGTTCCTCCGAAGACTTCCGCTAAGAATAATCCCGATTCTCACAATAAAGGAAGCCTTCTTGTAAATAATGTAAATAATGTAGATAAATTAGCTTTAGAAACTGCGAGTAAAAAGCCACAAACTACCACCCTTAGTACTCGCAGAAATGTACCTTCATTTTTGTTAACTTTCGAAATCTTTAATAGAAACGTGCATAATTGTATGGTAGACTCAGGAGCATCATCCAATGTGATGCCATGGCCTATGTGTCAAAAGATTAACACTGAAGTTGAACCTTCCACCTTAAAAATCATCCAACTTGATCGAACCAGTGTCAAAGTTGTAGGCGAGTTAAGGAATGTGATTATAAGATTATCGTCTAATCCCAAAGTTCATCAAGTCATTGATATTATTGTTGTGGATATTCTAGAAGTGTATGGTCTGTTTTTAAGCAGGGACTGGTCGGAGCAGCTACACGGCTATTTCGCGACAGATTGGTCTCACCTATGGCTTCCAGAGAACGACAAGCCCAACAAGATCAAGGTAAATCGTGAACGCTACCTTAAGTTCACGGTCACAGATTTGAACGATCCCAATGAACCATTTACACCTTCTGTTGATTCACCCGAAGTACAAGGGGTATATACCTTTTTTGGCAATTTCATGGCTGAGGCTTTAGCTATCACCAATCCAGAACAGCAGTCCGAGATTGTAACATATGTGCAGCTAGAAGCTTCTACACAACGATCACATACACCCGGTAAAAATCAAATTTGGTCTCTTTATTTTGACGGGTCAAAGTCCAAAGAAGGAGCTGGTGCAGGTTGCGTTATTATCGATTCGGCAGGTAATAAAACATTGATTACATGTAGGTTAGAATTTGAATGTATTAATAACACAGCAGAATATGAGGCTTTACTGCAGGGCCTTAGAAAAGTTGTAGACATGAACATTCAAAATTTGACTGTCGTTGGTGATTCCGAAATCGTGGTTAGACAGGTAAGAGATTCTATCCACTGTCTGTCTATGCATCTTAAAAGCTACCAATCCGAGGTATGGAATTTAATGAATAAATTTTTTGCTTTCAATATAAATTCTATTCCTAGATTGAATAATTCTGAAGTTGATCTATTAGCTAACGTAGATTCTAAAATCTTTCTTGCAGAAGGCTTGTCCCCGTATGCATTCTCCGTCGAACTGTTGTTCAGGCCATCTGTTCCAGACAACATCATGAACTGGAGAGTCTTCGATGATGATCAACAGATTATTAGCTTCCTGCATATGGAAGAAACTTTTCAAGGCACAGTGATAGACGAATGCACTCACGATGACAATTTGCGCGATTTCACGGTAATACCAGATCCGAGAACTCCTGAATCTTCATCGGACATAGTAAATTCGATCCCTAAATCTGTAGTTAGATTAGAGAAATTTTATGATCTTCAAGATAAATTCAAAAAATTAGTCAACTGTAAAACCAATAGTTCCTCGTTATCATATGAAAAAGTAAACTTAGGAACTAATGACAATCCGCAGTGCATTAATCTAGGGGTAGGATGTTCTGAACAAGAAAAAGTTGCATTTATTAAATTGTTCAAAGAATTTAAAGATGTCTTTGCATGGATGTATGATGACCTCAAAACTTTCGACCCTAACATCATACAACATGTCATTCCTATGAAACCCCAAACCTCACCCTTTCAACAAAAATTAAGAAAAATACACCCTAAGATCGAACCGACCATCAAAAAAGAATTAAATAAACTCCTGAATGATAAGATAATTTTCCCTGTTAGGCACACTCAATGGGTTTCTAACCTTGTCCCTGTTCAGAAGAAAAGTGGGGAAATCCGACTATGCGTCGATTTTTGAAACCTTAATAGAGCGTCTGATAAAGACAACTATCATGTCCCACCCATGGAATAGATCCTTCAACAGGTATCTGGTTTTGAGAGGCTATCCTTACTGGATGGTTTCTCGGGGTACAACCAAGTCCTGATGTCTCCTCCAGACCAACTTAAAACTACCTTCCGCACTCCATGGGGCACCTATGCTTACATGAAAATGCCCTTTGGATTGATTAATGTCGGTGCCACTTTCCAGAGAGCGATGGACATCGCTTTTCGAGGCCTAATCAATTAGTCTATCATAGTTTACTTAGATGATGTTACTGTATTTTCCAAAAACAAAACCGATCATCTAGCTCATTTACGAGTCGTTCTACAGCGATGTCGTAAATATGGGATTTCCTTGAATCCTAAAAAAATCATCTTTGCAGTAGAACAGGGTAAACTCTTATGATTTATTATGTCAAGCAAAGGGATGATTATCGACCCCAAAAGGACTCAAGTCATCTCAAAACTTCCCCCTCCTACATCCAAAAAGTCTATGCAGTCTTTCTTGGGCCAGATAAACTTCGTCGGGAGATTCATCCCCAGTTTCTCCGAAATGCTCAAACCTTTACAGAATTTAATTAAGAAAGACGCACAATATCATTGGGGAGCCTTAGAAAATCAAGATTTTAATGTAATAAAGAAGGCCATAGTAGACGCTCCTTCTCTCATGAGCCCCGACTTTTCGCAAGACTTTACGCTCTACACTTTTTCTTCTGATTGTTCCTATGCTACCGTCCTAACTCAAAAGAACGCCGAGAACAATGAAGTATCCATTGCCTTTATGAGCTCTTCTTTCAAAGGTGTGGAACTTAATTACCCAATGGTAGATCAGCAAGACTACACTGTTTTCAAAGCAGTCAAGCATTTCTAGTCTTATCTTTTGAAATCTAGGACGAAATTTATTGTTCCTTATCCAGCCGTCGGGAACCTATTAGTGCAAAAAGAACTAGGAGAAAAGAGGACTAACTGGGTCACCTCCTTTCAGGAGTACGACATAGAAATTACCCCAGATCAAATAGTGAGAGGCCAAGGGTTATGCAAGTTAGTTTCTAACTCAGTCGTAGGACAGCAAGAAGAAAATGATATGTCAAACCTAGGACAACACAATCAAAATGCAATCTGTTGTGCACAAAACTCTGTCAGTCCCTGGTATGACGATATAAGATTCTGTCTTGAAGATGGGTCGGCCCTCCGTCACCTGGATCCCACTAAAAGAAGAGTGTTTAGATTAAAGTCTGCCTCCTTTCATTTGGTTAATGGTATTATGTTTTGTCAAAATTTTGATGGCGTACTGATGTGCTGTCTTGAGAAAGACGAAGCAGAAAAAGTCTTACTAGAGTTACATGCAGGAGAATTCGGTGATCATTTTGGTGGTGACACCACTGCCCATAAGGTTTTGAGAGACGGTTATTACTGGCCCACACTTTTTAGAGATACCCATGCCTTGTGCCATAAGTGTATTATTTATCAAAAAGCATCAAGGCGGTTACAGAAACCAGCCTTTCCTTTGCAGCTCGTTTGAGTAGATTCACCTTTTCAACAGTGGGGGCTTGATATCATAGGTCCAATCAATCCACCATCTTCACAACAACATAATTTTATCATAATAGCCACATATTATTTCACCAGGTCGTCTGAAGCTGTCGCATTAAGAACTGTGAATACCAGTAAGGTAATTGTCTTTTTAAATTCGAATATTATCACTCGTTTTGGTATCCTTGACTGTTTAGTATTTGATAACGCTTCTTATTTTTCGTCTCTTGAGATGAGTGAGTTCGCTTTGGAAAAAGGAATTAAATTGAAGTATTCTGCTAGCTATTACCCCCAGGGCAACGGATTGGCAGAATCAACAAATAAGAACTTGATTAAAATCATCAAGAGAACAGTGGCTGAAAATCACAAAAACTGGCATAATGCATTATTAAACGCGATTGGGCTGATAGGGTAACCCCAGAAGCTGCTATAGGTAACTCTCCCTTCTTTCTCATTTATGGCAGAGAAGCAATTCTGCCACCACACATTCTTCTTCCTTCGCTACAGCTATCGCAGAAAATTCAAGAAGAAGATTGTCCTCCTTTGGAAAACTGAATTAATGCTTTAATGAAGCTGGAAGAGGTAAGAGCCCAAGACAAACGTAAGTTAGATCAACATCAACTAGTAGTTAAAAGTTGGTTCGATTCTAACTCTGCCTCTGATAGGAACTTCGAAGTAGGTGACCTCGTCTTGAAATGGGACAAACTGCATGAAGGAAAGGGAGAACACACGAAATTTCAAAACTTATGGCTTGGACCGTTTTTAATTGCTGAGAAGTTGGGTCCCAGCTCTTTCTGATTGCAGAATCTAGAAGGGAAGCCAGACACCTATCCGGTGAATGGCCAAGCCCTGAAAAGATACTTCGCTTGATGACAAACCTTGTAATTATGTACATATTTTGCTTTTGTTTGCTTTTCTTTTGCTATTTTGTTTTTTATTTCTCCTTTGCGCTTATCAATTTTTGTTTTTGAAATACGCATACCTGTATATTGAACTATTCGGACAAAGAAAACAGAAAATTCCTTCACTGAAATGACTGCTGAAAATTTTTATAAACATCAATTGTATACTTCTGAAATTTACATCTGTGTTGGCAAAAACTGTTGTTTGAAAGAAGTGAACCGATTTCGATCTATGAGTAAATCCTGTCACGATCATCTATTATCTTTTTATGCTATCCCTATTCCTTAAGGGAATGACTCAAAAGATGTCTCCCTGCCTTAGAAAGTTGGTTCTGTAAATAAACCATCTCTGGATCTTAATAAAGGACAATTCTAAAAAATTATGATAAGGTTTGTAAGAAATATGTTAAAATATCATAATTTTCAACGTCACCCCGCTAGACTATATATCTTTAAAAAAAAAAAAAAAAATCATTAAAAGAGTTGTGGGAAGTGTTTGTAAACCCATTGGGATACTGAACAGGTCTGCTGGCAACGGGTAAATGCATGCATGATGCCAAGACAACTTCGTCGGGGTACTAAATAGGCCCGCTGGCAGCGAATCAATGTCGGGTATATGAAAATTCGTAAATAAGAAACCTCTTAACCTTAACATGTCCTTTATTCTGATCCGGAACTTTTGGGTCGGATACAGATGTCAGAGTGGGTTAAATGGCAACCCTGTTGAGGCTATGGATGCCTGCTAGCAGCACTGGCTCTGTCAACAGTATTGGAGATTTTATCTTTAATATCGTGCCTCACTTGGCTTAAGACTGTTATCAGTTTTCATCCTTTAAACACTGCTGGAATATTTGATCATTGATGATGTTTAAACAATTTTCTAGTTATTTCTGTTGAATTATTCTTGTTATCCTAATCTGAATTTGTTCTTTTGGCAGAGATAACTGCTTCTACCAGTGTGTCGCCATTGTTGGCAGCCAATTCGCATTTTTATACTGTCCTTATAAGCTTCCTACACCAGTGTTTTGCAACCCTTGATTTTCATCGCAATATTTGCAATAAAACGACACTAATATTTCGTGCGTTTGCACACTTACCTTGGTTCTCGTTTTCACGACTGCAAGCGTGAAAACTTGGTTTTTGAAGTCACATTAAAATCGTCACTGGATTATTTTGGTTACTCTTGTCTATGTGTTCATTGTGTTTCCAATTTGATTATAGTCGCACAATTGGCAAGACTCCAAGATCTTTACTCATTTGGCATTTTTTAATTGTTAATATGACTTCGTTTTACAAGACTGTGATGATATTCCTATGAGCAAGTTTGTGATGCATTGGTGGTTTGATTTCTATGTTCTTTCATCGATTTATTTTACACATTGGTTTCATGCAAACACATTGACCATTGTGGTTATACCCTTGGTGTTGATTTTGAATCATTATTTTGGTTTTAAAACTATGGTAAAACTATTTCTCGCGCAAATGTTTGGTCGAATTACCATAGGTTTCATTGATTGTTTGAATGGCATGGATTTTAATATATGCGATAGTAATTTTTCAATCGTTATATGCGCCGATGGTTCTACTGTGGGAAATGACTGTTTTGCATGGGTTGAGCTACCTCCACCACCTTCGCAGATTTTGTCATTAATGCTTTCCCCTATCCGGGGTCACCTTTGCTAGTTTTTGGGCGAGCTTGTGGGTTATCAATCTTGCGTATACTCTGCTCAAACCCTTACCCGTGCACCCTGCTCACCATGTGCTCCTATCTATGGCACCAGTGGTGCGCATAGAGCCAAATGGTAGCCAAACTCTGTTGTTATTCGATAATGCCCATAAGGATTTAGAAAACAGTGCTTGGCTAGTGTTTATACAGAGGTTTGAGGGTTTTAACTTTTTGGTTTCTCAACAATTCTCCCTCACCTTTGACGGGTGCAGGTCTAAATTCGGTGACATACAGCTTGAGTTGAATGAATAATTCTTAAGCTCTGCTACAAGACTATCGGCTACAGGCCAAAGGTGGTTTAAAAACTCCAAAGTCGACGAGGTGTCGTGGCCTTTACTATTCATATCAAGGAATGTTGTTTCCTGTGATAAAGTTATTCCTATTTCTACCCTCAAACCCAGGTGGCACAATATTTTGGTAATTGTGAAACAGTTTGTGACCTGTGAAGGTCAATATGGCTTGGTATTTTTGTATCACCTCTGGTTATTGATGAATTTCATGGGCTACCCTTTGAATATGCCGCATTACTTCTTGCGTAGTCTTTACAATATGTCTAAGAGATTCAAGCGTGAGAAGTCTGATAGCAGCCTTTTTCATCACGGCTTAATTAGACTCATTATCGCCCACCATTTAAACCTTAGTGGCGATAATTGGCAAGCCTTTCTATCTAGAAAGGGATTTTCTAATCCGGAGTCTGTTCAAATCGACAAGGTTGTGGTCAGTGAGACTTTGGCTGGACCAGCCATGCCATTTCATATCCTTCTACCCCCTGCCAAACCCTCAGATTGCCCTGACATCAACCCACCTGATGCCTTGGTTAACTCGTGTGCTAAGGATGATATTAAGGCCGTCAAGAAGCCTATGAGTAAGAAAGTCAAGGGTAATCCTACTGTCAACAGAAGTGGGAAGAAAAATGCTCGATTGATATCAAGACTTGCCCAGAACAAACCTGAACAAAACATTGACCAAAAGCCAATAGTGTTGAGCGAGGACTCAGACTCTGATATCGAGCATTTTCTAGCTGAAGAGTACCCCTATTCCCATGGCCTATTCTCCAAGCAACCCTATGACTATGTCTCTAATTTACCCCCTTGCCTAAAAAACGATCCAAACTACCCAGGAATCAAGTTGCACAAGGAAACCCCTGGTAACTGGAACAAACCCTCACCTGTGATACCAAAGCCCGAGCAACCATCATGCATCCAATGTAATGAGTAGCTAGAACGTTATTACACCGACGTTCCCTTGTTGCAATCAAAGATCAAATCGTTAGAGGAGCAAGTTATAGTGATGTCAAAAGAAAGAGACAGGCTTCAATCTAATGACAAGAAACAAAAAACCATCGGTTCAATTGTCTTCAGGAATGTCGAAGCAACAATGGCCTTCGTCAATTCCAAGTTATCATGATCGAAGCCATTTCTTACTGTTCAGGTATGAATTTCAAATATTAATTTCGTTTTATGAGTTGGCTTGGATTAATATAACCGATTGGATTTGCTTTCAATAGCTCCATTCGTTTTGATTCAAAATGATTCTATTGCTTTCATTTTACCAAAATAATTTCCTTTTGAATCATGAGTGGGAAATTTGTTTGCTAAACTCGGACACCCCTATGATTTAGTTCCCAGATTAGTAGAAGCGATTGATTGGTTTTGACTTGGTTTGGTTCGCTTTAGAATAATTCTGTTGGTTTGAATTAATGTAATCAATGGGGTTTGCTTTCGTTTGGATTTTGATTGCATTTGACCTGTACAGGAGATTTATGTGCTAAAATTAGAACACAGCTATGTTTTGGATTGATACAATTTTGTTGTAGTTGGATTCTATCGGCTCTGATTTAGTTCTTGTGGTTTGATTTTGAAATGATTCCGTAGGCTTGAATTGGTATGATATTTTATGTACGTAATGCGTCAATATTAGTGATTGGTTTGATAAATATGATATAATCTATTAAATCGAAAGAATGAATCTGTTAGTTTTGGATTCGAAAAACGATTTTGTTAATGGTTGAGGCGACATAAACTATTGCATCAATGATTTGTTTAAACGGTTACAGTTTGTGTCGATTGAAATAAGTTCATGAAAATTATTTTATTTCTTTCGAATTATCTGAGAGATTCTGTTTACCCCGAATTGGTGATAACAAATGTTGAACAGAGTGCATGTATCTATGTTATCATTCGATTGACCACGATTTCCTTTGCTCTCAAATTAGCATAACAGTTTTGATTTGAATGATTCATTTGGTTTCCAATTAGCAATTAAATATTTGTTTAATAGTTTGAATATAATTCTTTAAGATTTGAATTGGTTTTAAAACGATTCTGTGCTCAAATTAGACCAGCTACAAAATCGCAAGATTCTGTAGCTAGTCTTAAAAATAAGATTTTTTGTCAATTTTATCAATAAAATATCTTCTAATCTTGTCTATTCTTGTCCTCTTTCAGGTGCATATGAATTACAATGATCAATTGGGCATGTTGTAGCAGTTTAGGAGATACTTTTGTGATGTAGTTTTTCTTTTAATTTGTTAGCTTGAGTCAGAAATAGAGACTTGGGATATTATCCCCATATTTTTTGTAAACTGTTTTGATAATTCCCACAGGGATGTTTTACCCTGTGGGAAGTCTTTAAATACTTGTCAATTTTTTGTAATAAGAGAATAATCAATGTGGAGAGAACCAGACTATGGATTTATGATTCAGACTGAGATGAAATTTGATGTATTGTAACAGCTTTCGCTTTCAATATATCAAACTTTTGTTTCAAGTTTTCTACATATCTGTTTGCAATTAATTATCGACTACTTTAGCTATCATGA
>CBVK0101428872.1:0-16171 GCA_900067695.1 Picea abies
CCCCCCGCCCTCCCAATACCACTTACCACCTCGGGGGGGTCCGACATACGGCTTACCTCTCCAAAACCGCCCTCCCTCAATTTCTCAAAATTACCTATTTTTTCCTGTTTAACTAACAACTCATCTTTTGAAGCAGATTCCAAGAAAACGGAAACATATTTTCAAAAAATCAGAGATGTTTTTTGTTCAGCACAAGCTGAAGAACAAAAACCTCTTTAAGTTTTTTCACGGGTGCCACCAGTTGGGAGAATCGAAGCCATCTTTCAGCCTCATTTTTTCAGTTTTGCGTTTTTCCTATTTCAGTCCTCATTTTGTGAGAGTTGTTTCGGCGATTTGGAGACAAAATTGGAGAAACTGAAAGAGGTTTTTTCTCCATGCCAGCTCATATACAATAAATTCCTTCATTTTTTACACAGGTGTCACCTCTGAGGAGAAACAGAGGTCTAAGTATACCCCTTTTTTTTAGTAGTTCCGCCCATCTTTCATGGCAGTCAATTCCAAATTTTGGGGGGATTTCTTGCTATTTTTGGTCGAGGTCGTTGAATTCGACCTCTTAATCCTGAGGAGAGTATTTTTATATATATTATAATGAATCAAATGTGAAAGTTGATCAATCAGGGAACCATGATTTAGTTTTTGTAAAATAGCTCACCAAGCTTTCTGTATTTTCAACAATTCAATAATACAGTCACAACGGTTACAGGATTCTTGTGTCAAATCCATTGGTGAATTTTTTCTCACCGTGATTGTGTTTTCCTCTATTTTCATATATGTTTCTCTTCTCTATTGTTTTAAAGATATTTAAGATCGGGATTTGTGTAAAAGCACCATGTTCTCAGTTTAAAGCAATGTCAATGTTTTCCACTGAAAGTTAAACATAGAATTCTTTATTGCTCTGTATTTAATTCGACTTCTTAAAACTTTTCTCCTCTGTCATACCTCAAGCCTATGAAGAATCCAGTGATTTACCTACCTTGCCCTGCAAGGCTGTCTATAGAATTTGGTTTTGATTAAATCTCAGATTGTGACTCCATTGCCCATGGTTCCTCTTCTCTACATCTACCCAACTCAAAAACATATCCTATTATGCATAGCTAGCCTAAGATCCATACTCAAACAAAGTTATATCATACAGAGAGATCCCTCTCTAAGTCTTGGAGGGATAGATCCAAGACTCGAAGCGGTTTTGATGTTGCCTCTATGACTGCCTCCACAACCTTGGGCAAATTACAAAGTGCTAACATAATGGCAACCATACTGGGGAACTTTCTCCAGTAGTGCACTTCAAGTTCCAAATCTAATCACTGATGGTGGACAGTGACCAGACACAAGAAGGTTGATATCATTCACTGGGCGACTCCAATCTCCATATTAGTTCCAATTCGAAGACTCCATTGGAGGAAGAACCTGAAACATGACAAAGCAATCTAGAAAGATCAGGTACTCAAGCTCAAATTGTATTCATGACATTATTGGCTTCATCTATAATTACTTCTTCTCTTATCATGATCCCGGTCCAGAGTATATTGTTGAAACTCATAATGATTAGTTTCAACCTGAAGAGACTCAAAGGATTGAGCCCACTCCCATAGCTTTGGTACAAACTCAAATATCCATAGGAAGCCTTGATAGACATAAGCTCCCTGCTTTATTTCCTACAGATGTAAAAATCTCTAATACATATGTAAAAATTCCAGATTCACGGGTTAAAATTCCAACTTGTTATAAGCCCCTTGCTTTACCTCTTATACTTGTGAAAGTACCAGACTGATACAAGCCTCTATATTTGCCTCCTTTTCTCCATGACCTCCCTATCAATTACATCAATATTCTCCCTAGGTTTGATGGAGAAAATGTGAAGATCACTGTTGAAAAGCATATCCAAAGTCTTGAGGATTTTCTTGATTTGTTTGAGGTAGAAGATGATGATGTCCATATCAGAATGTTTTCCCTATCATTGCAAGGTAAAGTCAAAAATTGGTGTAAGGGTCTTCCAGCTACAAGAATTAGCAATTTCCATCAGTTTGTAAAAAATTTCTTAAATCGATGGGTGATCATGAGAAATGTTTTTCTCATCCTAGAAGAATATGACCATTTGAAAAGG
Source organism: Picea abies (assembly GCA_900067695.1). Classification (NCBI taxonomy): domain Eukaryota; kingdom Viridiplantae; phylum Streptophyta; class Pinopsida; order Pinales; family Pinaceae; genus Picea; species Picea abies. The sequence continues at coordinate 2,105 of CBVK0101428872.1, forward strand.
TATCCAGGGGAGACAGTACCTCAGTTTTAAGCAAGATTCAATAAGGTATATCATGAAATGCCTACTAATATAATGCCACCCCTAGGATCAGCTCACCTTCATTACCCAGATGCCTTTGATCTTGAAATGGCATTCCAATTAAGAGAAAGGAACACTACAACACTTAAAGAAATGCAACAGGTTGCAGTTGATGTGGAAGCTAACTTGCTGAACCGAAAGAAAAACTTAAAGGTAGAAGAGAAAGATAGAATAGAAGAGGAATGAATGGCATATTCAGAAGTGAAACTAGATGTTCTAGCAAACATTGTAAGAGAGATGATGCAGAGGATTAGTAGAAAAGATAAACTTGTTGTTCAAAGACCACATGTACCAATAGTTCCAGAACAGACAAGGATCCATGTCCCCAAACACTTTACAGTTCATCCTTGGTACCATGTGTTATCCACAATTTTGGTCATCGTGATGATGTCATGGTGATGTTATGATGATGGAAAATCAAGCTCTTCATTAAAGACACTTTCATGAGAAAAGTTACAGTTGTCTGCTTCCAGAAATCACATTTTGAGGAATGTTCGCAGGCTACCTATATATTTCCCTGCGAGAATGCCTAATTCTCGCAGGCTACATTAAGATGGGGTGTGAACCTCTCGCACTGTACTCATTACTAGGGTGTGAACCTATTCTTAAAGAGGAAAAAGATAAAAATCTCAAACCTTCTAGAAGGGAATCTTCTAGAAGGGTGAGTTGGCTTTCGAATGGTTATTCAGATGCTGGCATTCCAGATATCTTGGGATCATTCCCTATCCAAGTAACTAATCTATCTTCTCCTATATATTAAGGAGATTGCTCATGGAAAGGGTTAAGTTAAGCAATCATCATGTTAGCAAGAGATTGATTGATAATTAGTGCAAGACTGTATGGAGGACTGATGCTACAACAGCTAGAGACAACAACAAGGTCATCAAATGTGGTTGATTTTCTTCATGCATGAGCAAGTGTGTGTGTCAGAGCTAGGAGCCATTGAAAGGAGACCTATGACATCAAGGCTCAGGTTGTAAGTTTCACTTTCAATTAACTCAATACAGTAATATGTCCCTTTCCCATAAAGATGATGTCACTTTATTGCATAATTCCTTGATCATATGTATAGACTAGCTATTGAATATATTAATCCACCTTTACTTCGATTGGTTTGTACTGTTGTAATCTAAATGGTGCAAGAGCATTGGAGCGAAGCTTGGAACAACAAAGATATAAGGAAAGCATTCATAAGGTATGTCCATAATCCTTACTTCTTAGTTCATTCAATAGGCCAGGTCTAGGGAAAGTGTATTATTTTGTCCTGTTTTGTTCTAGATCCAGGTGGATCTAGGGAGATCGGTTTGTGTCCGCACTCACGGATTTATCCTGAAACAAAATTGGTGACTCCACTGGGGAGCTATCCCTTTTTTCTTTATGGTTTTTTAATTTTCTATGGCCATTTTCTCTGTTTGCATTTTTTCTCTTGATTTGTCAGTCTCTGAGTCCTCAGGATATCCTGAGAGACCTTCTGGGTCTATAAGCCAGCTTGAATTTTACTTGCTTTTTCAAAATTTTCATTAGTTTCAGGAGTTCTCGCACTGTGTCCATTTACAGCCTGCAAGAACCCAGAGTGTTCGCACTCTGCATATATATTCCAGTGCGAACCCCTCGCATTTTGCATTGAAGTGGCCTGCGAGAACACTATCTTCTCGCACTGTGTTATACGGTTGGCCTGCGAACTATATTTTTGAAATTTTTGAAAGTGAGTTTTGACTTTTTCATCTGCTCAATAAGGTTGAATTACATCTTTTTGTCTTATTGGATCATTGACTTACTTATCTTTTGCTTTATTTTGCTTGCTTGAACTGATCTAGGGTTTCTAGGTTTTTCTTGCTTTGATAGCTTGACTTTCATCTCTTGGCTTTTATTGGCATTTTTCTTCTCTCTGACTTCTGGAGTTGAGTGTGTCGAGTTGGCTAAGAACCAGTGATTGGTTGGGAGTTAAGTGTTTGGTATTTCTCATTTGAATGTTGGTTCGAAAGGACAATTTTCATTTGCATTGAGGAACTCCTTGGTTTGCTTTTGTTTTTACTTTCGTTGAATGTTTTGGTTGGGTTGTCATTGTTTGATTTTTGATGTTTTGATTTTCTTTTCTCATTAATCAAAGTTCTTCTTGGAAATTGAACCACAAGTTTTCTTTCAAGATTTTTGTTTTTTCTTTTTCAAAAACATTGAAAATCAAGTTTTAGAGTATTGAAGTTTTGGAAAAGACATATAGAGAAATTGCTCATTGATACATGATTGTTTGCATTGGCATCTGAAAGGAAATTGAGCATTGCATTTGCATTGTAGTATTGAGATTGATTCGGAAATTGTTCTCTCTCCCATAACTAGGATTCATCGAATGAAACGAGTTATTTTTCATCATATCCTGGCATTATTTGGGTCAGAGTCATACATCATGAGTTTCACTTCCGTTACCTTTGAGTAAACAACAGCTTTTTAAAAACATTGCGTAATATTAAAATTGATCTAGTAACTCTTTTCTAGGGCTCTTTTACACCAACATTTAGCTAGGCTAGTGCTTTGGAGTAGGAAGAGAGATACACTCTCCAAAAGCTCAAAAACACACAATATCATCTTGAGTTAGGGAGTGTAAAATTCCATTGGCAGCATATTGTCCTGGGAAGCCCTTCTAACACAAGGGTCAAGAATTAGGTCGCATTGGTGTTGGTAGAGTTACTAACCCTGCTTTGTTGACATCGGTGTAGAGATTGCACGTATTACGGGGATCACTCCGAGGTATACCCACAATTATGAGTGGAAGCCTTTGAGTTGGTTTCGGGCTTGATACCCTGCCCTTGCGTGTGGATCGGACTGACGACTGTTTCCCCAGGATGTACTGTTGTTTGTGGTGACCTTAGTGGCCTATCTCTCTAGGTTCTTACCCAAGGTGACTGTGGAGGGGAAAATCTTCACGGTACCTGGAATCGACGTTGGCGAGACTCACTCAGGCTCCTTGGAGGGTATACCCACGATTATGTGTGGGAGCTTGCACCAGGGCGTAAGTCTGTTAAGCAGGTCGTCAACATAACTTTTCCACCTTAGCCCCGCCCCTTCTCGTCTCGTTGTTGCGACGTTGGATTTCATCACCAACTAGTGGCTTCGATATTAGAAGGTATTGTTTTCTTGGTGATTGCTTCTAGATTTTATTTACTAGTGTGTGTTGTTTATTTCTCGAAGTTGACCATAGGATTTTCGTTAAGGAGCTTGTTACTTGTTTACAACTTCTCCCCCATGACGTTCACGTAGGATTCAAGGTTTATCCTCGGAGCATCTGGACGTTTCACAACCCTTGCATACCGCAACACCTGAGGGTACCCCCGAGGACTCTCCTCGTCAGGGTGAACTCCCCCTTGTTACTCTATCACACGTGGACATTAGTGATGTCCGGGACATTTCTACACCACCTCCACAAGTAGAGCGCACTGATCCTCTCGGTGATTTTTGAATTACCAATACTATAGAGGACTATCGCATTCTTTGTGGTGAACGACCTGTTGGACGAGTAAATCCTTCTAAAGAAACTACTATTACATCTTCTGAATCAACTGTTGGTCCTTCTCACGGTGTAGTAGGCCAAGATCCTTTTTGGTCCAGTAATTTCCGTCGAGTTCTTTTCAGTACAGAGTCATCCCCTGTTTACGAAATCAACCCAATCAACCCTCTTGCGTCTCCCGAGACAAAGACTACACCCGAGACTACCACTTATCGTTTTGTTCTTCCTCCCGAGATGGCCCATCTTGCAGATACTACGAGTGTCCAAACTGGAATTATGGCGACTACTCTTCCTACTATCAATACCCAGCGAATGCCTGAGGCTAACCTAAGTTTACCCCCTGGTTACCATGCGTTGAATCCTTTGTTGAATGTTACCCATCCAACACCTCCGCAAACCCCAGTCGGTTCTCCAAGTGGTTTTCTGTTTCCTGGGCATCCTATTCTCGGTTTCATACCGACACTCCCTCAATTTCCTACTGGCAATCCTAATCCTAGTGGCACTATCCCGACTGTTGCACCAAACTTGCAGATTCCTGTTGGTGGACAGGGTAGTACAGTTCCTTTTCCTTTTCCCGGACACAACACAGTTACCACACAACCTACGGTTGGTACACAACTTCCGGGTGGAACTATACCTACGGTAAGGGGACCAACCTCCCCTTTTGGACAAAATATACCTCCTGCGTTGGCCCAGTATTGGCAATAGCTTTTACAAAACATACCTCTTGCTGGGGGGCAAGAAATAGTCCCTCCTGTAGGCCAACCATATCTAGGTGTGACTAATCCTATTTGGGGTTCGAGTCAGACTACTCAACCTCAGGTCCCTACTCAAACTCAAGGTCAAAACCCTTGGGGTTATTATCCCATCCAGCCACCACCTAATCAGCCAGGGTCTTCCCTCTGGGGGCAGACTGCATACAGTCCCACTGGTTTACCGACAGGGCTTCCACCCCAAAGTCACCAGTATGCATAAGTGAATCGGCAATTGCCTTTTCTTGCTACTTTGGATTTGCCAGATTTGTCTAGGATTTTGAATGATCCTATACGTCACTCTCCCAAATGGCCTGCTATTCCTACAAAGCTTCAATCAGATATTCCAAAATTCGATGGGAAGGCGGGAGAGGACCCAAATAATCATGTCATGACTTTCCATTTGTGGTGTTTGTCCAACTCATTAATGGATGACTCCATTCGGCTGCGTCTTTTTCAACGAACCCTTACCGGTTCAGCTACGAAGTGGTACATTGAATTGCCATGAGGTTTATTTTCTGATTTCAACACCTTAGCTATGGATTTTCTCACACATTACCAGTTACCGATCCGTTACGATACTGGGACTGAGATTTTAACCTCCTTTAAACAAAGTACAAGCACTCATATATCTGATCATATTCATGAGTGGCGAAGGAGGCGACGTCTCATTAAACTTGAGCTTCCCGATCAGTTACTGGCAGAATGGTTTACAAAATCTTTTATAAACAAAATTGGAAAAGACATTGCTATGGGCGCTGTTGTTATTGAAGAGCAGGCTATAAGTCGTGCTCAATATCTTGATCTCGTTTATTCGCAAACAAGAACCCTGTATGATTTATTACCTGATTTACCTCGTCCTGGTACTTCCAGCACTTCTACTGCTCCAGCTGCCTCGTATGCAGCTGATGGTGTGATTGGGACCACTCATACCCACTCACATTTCATTTCGACTACAACCCCGAAATCCAATTCTTATAATGCTAAAAGTGCTCCGTCTCCTGCTCCTCCCACCGGTAAAACCTCTGAAGTGAACACTGTTCAATCTACACCTACCGGTAAGAACAAATCCAAGAAGGGGAGAGGCAAGAATAAGGAGAGTAAAAACAATAATCAAAACGAGAAAACCAAATCCCCTCTTATTGAAGACCGGGATAAGCGCAAACCACGCTACCCTTGCCTTATTTGTGGTGATGATCACTACACAAAGGATTGTCTGAGACGTGTCGAATTCAACAAGTTCCTTCAAGGAACGCCAAAACCTTCTACACCGGCAGTCTTGTCTCAACCCTTCCCGTCTCAACAATAGGCTTCGTTGGTCATCCATGACCAACCCTCTACTTCTTCACAATCCTATGTTTTGATGTGCACTGGTGATTCTAAGAAAGACAATGTTGCACTTACCACTAGAGCTAAAGACTATACTCCTTCTAAGGAGAAGGTTGACTATTTACCTCCTGATATGGTACAACCCTCTCCACTGAATCCACCCACAAACGGTCCTCTTCATCTCGAACGACCGAGCCTTGATACAGTTATACGGTCACCCCCAAAAGGTGTCATTAAGAAATCGGCATTAAACCCACATGCTTATGCAGCCCAGAACTACAGCATTGTAGAAGATCTGGCCCAAGCACCTTCAGCGATGTCTGCCCTTGAAGTCCTTCAGTCTTGTCCTACACAGCGAAGGGCTTTGTTGAAAGATATTGGTGGTATCGATCCTACAGATACAAATTTGATAGTCTTTGACTTGGAAGACCATATTCCAAGGTTACCCCCACAGCTTGCGTTTCAAGTACAAGTTGTTGTTGCTGACAAAATCATTTGTCGGACTGTTATAGATGAGGGGGCCTCTACGTGCGTAATGTCTTTTACTTGTTGGAAAGCCATTGGTTCTCCTCCCTTGAATGAATCACAAAACACTTTGAGAGCCTTCAACGGCTCTGGTGTTAACCCTTACGGCATTCTTCCGTCGTTGCCTGTTACTCTTGAAGGTAAGACCGTCCCGGTTGAAGTGGAAGTTTTCGATACTCCCTTGGATTATAATCTTCTACTTGGACGTAGTTGGGTCGATTCTATGCGTGCTGTGGTGTCAACCCTATTCCGTGTCGTATGATTTCCTCACCAAGGAAAAGTGGTTACGGTTGATCAACTTGCCTTCTTTAATGCCGATACTCGCACTGGCAACGTGTCGTTCATAGCTAAAACCCCATCGGGTTACGAGAATGTTGGAGTCGGTCTTTTAAAAGACTCTTCGTTAATGGGTACTTTTCCCATACCACCACCACCCGATATTCTACACCCATTAGTTGCATCTATTAATATGATCTCTACTGTGCCTCGTGAACTTCCAGTGTCTGCAGACCCTTGGATAGTCCCTGATCCTGGAGATCATGTTCGTTTCGGCGACGTCATGCCGTTGAGTCCGATTGAGTCCGATTACCAAGCTATTCAATCGGCAACCCTTACTACTTCTTCTTTTGATGAGTTGTCTCCTGATCCTTTCCATGTCATTTTTCCCACAGATGAGATGATCATGTCCGTCTTGGATGACACCCCTTGGGACGATAGACATCATCATTCCATATTGTTTCTGGAACAACAGACTCTCGAGAACTACCAACGGATTTCGACTCCGTCGATCGTTGTTGTCATTACGACCGTTCCTAGATCTACCCGAGATGTGTTTGTAGAAGGGAACCTTAGTAACATTTCTCCCATGGTACCCATAGATATTTCAGTGAAACCTGGGATAGTCGAGAACGTTCATATTGGAGCTTCGTGTTCTCCAAAGGAAATTGTCACTTATACTTCATTGTTTAAAGAATTTCGTGACATCTTCGCGTGGAGTTACGACGAGATGTCGGGTATTGACCCTGCTATTGTGGTTCATGAAATTAAGACATACCCTGGAGCCAAACCAGTCCGACAACACCTCCATCCTGTCCATCCACGTAAAGCGACAGCCATTAAACTCGAAGCTGAAAAACTTCTTAAAGCCGGTTTTATTTATCCCGTGGCATTGACAGAATGGGTTTCCAACCCTGTACTGATTGATAAGAAGGGTGGTAGTATACGCGTTTGTGTTGATTATCGGGACATCAACAAAGCTTGTCCAAAGGACAATTTTCCAACCCCTTTCGTTGACTAGATCGTCGATGACTGTGCCGGAAGTGAAATCTTTTCCCTAATGGATGGATTTTCCGGCTATAATCAAATCAATATCGCTCCTGAGGACCAACATAAAATGGATTTTATTTGTCCTTGGGGTACTTTCACCTACAGAAAACTTCCTTTTGGTCTAAAGAATGCAGGTGCTACGTTCCAACGTGCTATGTCTTACGCATTTCACGATATCAAGCATATCGTTCAACCTTATTTGGACGATTTGTCGGCCCATTTGTTACGTCGGGTCGATCACCCTATTCATCTCCGAGCAATTTTTCTTCGTTGTTGATTCTATCGCATTCGCCTGAATCCTCATAAATGTGTATTTTGCGTAGAATCCGTCCATCTCCTCTGTTTCATCGTTTCACGCCATGCGATCCGGGTAGATCCTATCAAGGTCGAGGCGATTCTTAATCTCCCTCCTCCTTCTTCACTGCGCCAGTTACAAAGTTTGCAGGGGAAAGAAAACTTTCTTCGTTGTTTCATCCCAAATTACGTTGAGATTACTCGGGGCTTTACATGTCTTCTAAAGAAAGATTCAGAGTTTGTCTAGGATAAGGTTGCCAACAACGCCTTTGAAGCTTTAAAGTTGTCCCTCACGAAAGCTCCTCTTCTTTTCCCTCTGGATTATAGTCGAGATTACTTTCTTTATCTGGCTGCTTCAGAGTATACCATTGGTATGGTCCTCATTCAAGAGGATGATAACCACGATGAACATGTTATCTATTACTTGAGTAGAAGTTTATAATCCATGGAAATCAAGTACCAACATGTTGAAAAGCTGGCCTTGGCTGTTGTCCAAGCAGTTCAACGTTTTTGTCATTACATTCTCTCCAGGAAGACTACAGTGATTTCACATTGTAACCCCATGCAACATATATTGACACGTCAATTGTTGGGGGGCAAATACTCCAAGTGGATTGTCATTCTCCAAGAGTTCGATTTGGAATTCGATCGCGCCACATCAAAGAAATCCCTAGTTTTCTCTTAGTTAATTTGTGATTTTCCCCACACTGCCACGGAAAAAGTAGCAGTTGATTTGTTACCTAACGAATCACTTTTCCTTATCAGTACTGACAATATTTGGTACGGAGATATCATTATATATCTCCAAACTCAAACTTTTTGGCCTGCTTTGTCTAGTGCCAAAAGACATCGCGTCCGTTATCAAGCACGTCATTACATTATCCTCAGTGATACACTTTACCATCGAGGTGTTGACTCTGTGTTTCGGCATTTTTTGACTTTTGACGAAGCCGAGAGAGCTTTGAATGACTACCACTCTAGATCATGCGATGGTCATATGTCTGGGTATGCTACTGCCCAGAATATCTTACGTGCAGGATACTTTTGGCCTTCCTTGTTCAAGGATTGAATTACTGCTGTTCAGAAGTGTCATGCCTGCCAGACCTATAATCAAAAGATTCGGTCGCATCCTGCTCCCCTTCATCCTATGGTCTCAGTAGGTCCTTTTGCAAAATGGGGCATTGATTTCATGACATGTCACCCTCACTCGGCCGGGGGGCATGGTTATATTATTGTCGTTGTTGATTATTTTACTAAGTGGGCTGAGGCAATGCCGACATTCGATAATACTGGGAAGACTGCAGCGTTGTTTCTTTTCAACCATGTCATCACTCATTTTGGTGTTCCTCAGGCTATCATTACCGATCACGGTATTCATTTTAGAAATCATATGATGTCTGAACTCACAGAAAAGTTGGGCCTTCGTCATGATAGCTCAACACCCTATTATCCATAGGCTAATGGTCAGGTCGAAGCAATCAACAAGGTTCTCATAACTATGATTCGACGGATGATAGGAATCCATAAAACCAACTGGCACACGATGTTGTTTTCGGCATTGTGGGCATATCGGACGTCTGTTAAATCTACTATGGGATTTACGCATTTTTGATTAGTTTATGGCATGGAATCCCTTCTGCCAATAGAATGTGAAATATCGTCTCTGAAACTAGCTGTAGAACTCTTACCAAATACTTATGCTGAAGAGGAATGTCTATTGTATCTAAAGCGATTAGACGAGACTCTCCATGATGCTACTCTTGTAATAGAATCCCAGAAGAAACATGTTAAGGCACAGTATGACAAGCATGTCAAACCTCGTGTCTTCTCTGAAGGAGATCTTGTTCTTCTATATGAACAAGATAAAGATGTCTTAGGAGCTGGGAAATTCGAACCAATGTGGCGTGGGCCTTACATTGTTAGCAAAGTTTTGGAAAAAGGAGCATATGATCTAGTGGATTATGATGGGGTACCTTTGAGTGAACCCAGAAATGGGTTGTACTTAAAGAAGTACTATGCATGATTCATTTGTGCATTAGTACTTGTATTTTATGTATCATACTATGTGTGTGTGTTACTTTAGTTTTGCTTTTGACGTTATCCGGTCTCTGCCCTTACGTGACGTTGTGTTTGATTGCCAGATGTCGGAGTATTTGCTACCTTATATTGGCTTCGTCGACGGTACTAGTCGTAGTACTCGGAACCTAGCTTCCGCTGCCTAGGCAATCTATGCCCCAAAAAATGAGCTTATATCTTTACGAGGTGTATGTCTTGGGCGGGCAACCAACAACATTGCAGAGTATAGCGTTGTTATTGAGTTATTGGTGGATGCTATCTCTCTTGGAATTCGTCGTTTAGTTGTGCGACTTGACTCGCAGCTAGTAGTGCTACAGCTAAGTAATGTCTACTCTATTCGAAGTCCTACATTATTAAGGGTATATTTGCGGATTCACCTCTTGGAACGACATTTTGATCATATTGAATATCAACATATTATGAGAAGTCTTAATACATTGACAGATGCTCTAGCTAATTATGTATTGGACATGCATTTAAATCATTTATAATCAAACACATTAAAATGTACACAAATGTAAAGTAAGCCAGTATAAGCCGTGTATATATATAACGATCAAAGTTTGTTTTTACAAAATGTGTCCGAAGACCAAAATATCAAAAAAATTGAAGCTCATGGCTTCTACATAATGACATCATGACATCATGGATGATGTTCATGATAGCACACTAATGTCTTAGCAACTCTGCGGAGCAGACGACCCATAGAGGCGGAAACCCCCACGGTGTGACGTTAATCGCGTCATGGGATCTCCTCCAGAGGCATCTCTGGAACGTCTTCCATCAGACCCTCTAAGTTCTGCTCCACTGTCAGATAGTCCTCTGCAAACTGTGGAACTGCTACTACTGCATCTCCTCGTCTCTGGATAGGGGAACTGCCAGCAGGCCGGTATGGTCCAACGTCTGTGTTATCAACAAGAATTTGGTATTAATCTTCGGATAAAAATATAAAAACAAAACATTTAAATATGGTTAAAAATCCAAAAAAATTTAAAAACTTAAAAACTTTGTGTATTTCTTACCGAGGTCTCCCCACTGTGTGTCTTCAGGAAGTGCAAGATCTGGATCTCCTCTGAAATCCAGCCCGGCGTAGGCATAGTCATCCACCATCAACATCTGAGTCTGTAACCAGTTGAAGAAAACATTGTCATATCTGACAATAGGACTTGCCACATGTCGAGCCATGAGCCGACACCACCATAACATCCTCGGATATCTGGGACCAGGAAGATCCCACTCAGCCTGTAGTCTCAGCACAGGGACTCTCTCCAGAAAGAAAGACACTAACAGAGACCCATATCCAAACTGTTTCAACTCTCCATGCCTGCACTTGGTCAACTGTTTCTTGAGATTACGTAATACTGCGTCAACCCAGTTAAATATCCGGGGCTCAGTACACTCGATGGCATACTGAAAATAGCTCTGCAGAGCCATATGTGGAGCTGCACTTCCTTCCATTCGAGCAATGGTGAAAAGAATCATGCGGAGAGTTATATCAGTAACTCCCCAAATGGCCACTTTACCTTTCTGTCTCTCTACCTCAGGTACACAATACTGGTTACAGTACTCGCTCATTTTCAATCCACCTCTTCTGCTGCCAGATAAACTAACATATGATCCTCGTCTAGATAATCCAATCAAGAAATAGATATCCTCGATATCGATGGTCAATGTATGAGCTCCCATGATGAACACTTGTTTCTCTGGATCCCACATCCGAACTAAGTATTCCAACAATCGAACTTGGGCTCTCATGCCCGGGATGTGGAAATACTTTAAGAGACCACAGTCCCTTAGTGTAGCTATGGTTGGAGGATTATTTTCTGCATTGGCATTGTCCTCCTCGTGCTCTCGTTCCCGCCACTCTAAAACCATGATTGTGACTAACAACCTGCATAAAAACAACACACAAACATAATGAGTGATCTTATTCATGATAAAAATCTTGCAATTGGCTAAACGTTACAAGAATTTTTGGATTTTGCGTTGTTCGCAGGTGACCTGTTTCGCATAGTGCGAACTTCTCGCAGGTGGCCCATGGCCCACCTGCGAGAATGGGTCATTCTCACAGGCCCCATATGGGCCACTTGTGAGAATGCTCCCACGCGCATAGGGTTCAAAAAATGGACATAAAACTTGACTTTTAACCAATGAAATTGAAATTTGAAACCATGAAAAGATAAAGGATGAGGCACTTAACAAAATATCGTTGACGGCACTTCGAATGGTCTCCTGTAACTCCTGGAATTCGACACCAAAGATAGAGGTAAAAAGAGGGTTTTTTGGCACTCAAAGGGTAAAATGTGAAAATGGTATGGTAAATTTTGTTTTTGGTTCATTTTATTACTTTTTACCATATCAAAAGTGGGTTTTTTATGTTTATTCATTATTTAACCCTAATCACTAATGTAAAAATGAGTGAAATGATTGACAGGTGCAAATATGGATGATTATAGGCAGAATTTTTACTTGGTGTGGTGTGATTTTCTTTGTTTGTTATGGTTTTGACATAAAACCTCAAGCGCCTTTTATCCGTTCTTGCGCTTGCTAAAAACATGAGAACGTGATCGAGCGTTGTTTTATCTCTTTTCTGGGCTCGCTGTGGTTATACGAAAAAGGAACCCCCCTGGAGTTATCTTTAAGCTCTTTTCAGACTCTCTAAACATGAAAAGATTGCCGAGCGATCTTGCTATTTTCATGCTCGTTAAAGTATTTGAAGTTACGCGTCTTTCGAGCGATAGTTTAACCCTTTTTCGGTCTCATTGGACTTTTGTACGAAAAAGGAACTGAGAGAGTTCTCTTTTGAGTGTTTTTCCTAACTCTATAATCTTGAAAAACCTTCGAGTTTGCTATCTCTGGACTCGTTAAACAAACATTGACAGACCCGTAATGGGACCGAACCACTCCTTCTTAGGGTTCGTTAAACATACTCCGAGGGACTCGTTCGAAGGATGAGCTTATATCAACGAGCATATGTGATCCTCTTCAAGCTTGCGTAAAAATAAAGAGGTACTTGCCAGAAATGGTGGGGGAAAATTTGGGAAAGGGATATGTTTTGTCTTTGTGTTAATTGGCAGTAAGTGTCTCTCTTGAACATGACACCCCCTATTCATCATTTGAAGCCGGTTTGGGAAATCCATTTGTCTCTCATTTGATTTGATAACAAGGTCTTTCCATGTGTCGTATTTGAGTCAATGCTGCCAAATCATTGGTCGTGTCATCCATATGTTCAAGAGCAGTCCATCTGAAACCTCTATTGAGTCGGCCATCTGCAGTTGTCCTTTCGCCCCGTGTCGGATTTCCCTGTGTCCAAAGTCCAATAGCCACATACTCTGTTTTGCTTTCAAACTCTGTTACTCATTTCGTGTCACTGATGGGGATACATCAAGGCCCTCCTGTGACGAGTCTTGTTCTGTCGAATTCAGCACATTATCTGGAATGAAGGCTTAGAAATTATTCAATACCTTGGGACTTGCATGCCTCAATGGCAAGTTTCTTTCTTTCGACAGTGGGTTTACATCATTGACCCCTGATCGAGAGATTTCGTCGGGTGTTCGACATCAACTCATTTATTCACAGTCGATGGATTGTACTATAGTACCTTGGGAGTCATTGACATCAATGGTGATTTCCCTCGCACTTGTTAATGGTATACATCAATGACCAGTAATCAAGTGGTTTCTACCATGTTCGACTTCGACACATGTAATCACATGGTCAGATTCGTACTTTGAGCGATGAGATTGAAGACCCTAGATATTGTCTTTGCAGTCCAGGTTGCGATGGAGTATGTATATTTTGCGACACAGATCCACTGTGTATGTTTTGTGGCTATGTCATCTTGATTGAAAATTTGTCACACAGATCCACAGTGTATTCAGGTGGCTGTGCTATATTATGACGGCATGGATCCACAGTGTATGATTGGTGGCCATGACCTTTGTTTTTGATGTCATCAGTCTATGATTTGAGTATGGGAATGCCTACCTCAGGAATGGGTATACATGATATTCTGCTGATGCTTGGATGTTTGCAGGTCTCTGATTAGATGTGCTTTTGGTTCTTGACACACACATGCAGCTTACAAAGTCTATCGACTGTCACTAGTTCCACTCTCAGACTTTGGGGGGCATTCTGTTATCCACAATTTTGGTCATCGTGATGATGTCATGGTGATGTTATGAT
>CBVK0101428876.1:0-24132 GCA_900067695.1 Picea abies
TTTCCTCGTGAAAATGTGTCTCTGTGTGTATTTTATGTGTGACTGATGATCTTTACTCTTACTGTCCATATGTTGTATGATTGGTTGATGACACATGAAGAAATATTAATAATAAATTAAAAGGCATAAAATTGTTTAAGCTTATAAACAACTGATTCACCCCCCCCTCTCATTTGTTCTAGTATTTTCAATAGTTCCATCCGGCACAAATTCTTCAACTTCGGCCTGCGCACAGTGTGATATCAACGTTTTCGTGCACAGGTAGGAACCTCCCTTTGAAACCTTGAGAATGCCCGATGTGAGTAAGAATGAAACCCAGGCGCTTTGGGGCTCAGGCTTGGAACTTCTACTTCTTTGCATGCCCTTCTTATGTTTTGAGGGGTTCCCATGGTGCGACACATATCTGTCTTATGTATGGGGAACTTGGCAAGGGACCGAACCAAAAAACTTGATCAATTTGAGATCATGAGACGAATTACCTACAGTGAATAAGCTCAACTAGTGAGTAGAATACATGAAGAACATCCATAATTTATAATAGAGAGGGAAGTGGGTGGAAATGTGCCAGGGAATATTGAATTCATGGCGACTGGATGTTTTAAAGCGAACTTAATTTTTTTTGTGGCACATCCACATGCCAAATACATTTCGGGGCACATGGGATACAACCGATGGGAGTTGTAGGGCATTCGTAACATGAGCACCATGATTTTTTACTCTTCCAGCCTTCATGATAAGCTGATGATGGTTGTTTCACTTGCCGACATGACTTATGTTTAAACAAATTGCCTCGACTTGAGGAACCTAATGACTTCCCTTGTGACAGGACTTGAATCTTTTGGAACATACTCATACTCTTAACACATGTTTGGCTCTGACATCCTTTCCCGACTCCAGGGGCCAATCGGCCACTAACGTGACTTCGACTCTCAAGTTATTCTGTACCCAATCTTTCATTCTATGACACACAGACCCACCCTGACTAAAATAAAAATGACGGTGCTAACATAAGCAAAGCAAGCGATTCGATAGCTACAGAGATCCTGCAAGTATCGAATAACTAGGTTTAGTGAGCTTTACAGGTATGTTTCAATCTGGATTTATCATTCTTACACTTTATACATGTATTTACCCAGTGTTACTCTATACGTGGTCTCTAAAGGATTTAATTTTTTGATTGCAGGAAATATGCCTCCGAGTATTGGACAAGAATAGATCGGGTGCCTAATCGAGAAATTCAAGAAAATGATGCAAGTGCGAGAAGAACTGGATCAAAATCAACAAGGAAATGAAGGATATCGGGTTGTCTGATTTTGGCATGCCCGATGACTTCGCCAACTTATGTGACATAGTCAAAGCACACACCGAACAAGATTCGTCATGGGCTGAAGAAATAACAAATGTAACAGAGATATCGCTAGGTCAGGTTTGAAAGTTTATGGCACACCTGATCAAAGCTCGGGCTATGCTACAATAGTTAAGTACCAATCTACTCAAGTATCGAGCACATGCGGTAGAGATAAGAGAAATTTACGTGGCCCTGATGGAACAACATTGATTCCCATATGCCAACATCTGCAAGGAGTTGTTCATCCAGTGGTTGGAGTACGAGAAGAGTCACCCTTTTAAGTGATATCTTGAGATGACTCTTAGACAAACTGATAGGAGAGAATGCCACATGGCGAATTATGTTTTACTCATCTGTAATTTAGCCATTATTTTTAGTTAATTTTATGTTATAAATAGGAGCATCGACCGATTAGTTAAGGGTTGATGTTTGTTGCAAGAAACTCTCATTTTTGGTTTTGTTAAGAATTATTTTGGAGTTGCCTTTAATTGAGAAGTCCTTCTGGACCAAAGACAAGTTTAAGTTTTCATCAAATGCGTGTATGATTGGATGTGGAGAAGAACTATTTCCTATCTTGTCTCATGAATGGATGCAGTAACGAGTAAGAGCTATTAAATATATTGATAAGTTATCTAATGCAATGTTTTACAGTTCTTTCTTTAATGATGAAAATGAATCATTGTGTTATTATCTGATGGATGATTAGAGTTGAGTGAATTATTTTACTTGTCGTCATTTATCACATGCATGTTTTATTTTGATCAGTTGTATCTCAGTCAGTAATTGGAATATTCACATGGTTAACATATTAGTACTAGGCCTATGGTTGGAGATCATTACCTGCATGCTCAAGTAAAGGGTTATCCCTAGCTCAACCTCTTCTCCAATAGTTTAGTTTGTTCCCACTTTGTTACCTAGTTGTTTTATACCGGATTTATCTTATATCAGTGTTGCCTAAGAGAAAAACACAAAAAAGAGAACCTCTGAACTGAATTTGAGAAACCTTCACAAGAAACGTAAATCCCATTGATTATTTCGGTCGTATTGCAAGATCTGGAGAACCATTCCACCATTAAATGTTGCAGAGTCTAATTGGGCCTCGGTGGCAGGTTTGGTTCATGTTATTGAGTTAAAGGGATATAGGACCTATCAACAGAACTGGCACTATAAGGATGGCCTGAAGAATGAATGGTTGAATATATATTCCATATAATATTTTAGATAGCATGTACATTCAAAACAACCCACATGCATGGCTAGTCATTCCTAGGACAACCTAGACACAATGAGTACTCCTGAAATGAGTAACTCACCCCAGCCCGAGGTAGAATGCTTGTTCCCTGATATACCTTATGCTCTTCCTCATGAGGAATTAAATCAACTTAGAATAATCACAAGAGCATACACTTGACAGATCGGTGCACTGTCTTTAGCTCTAATACTTCCTCGAAGAAAAATATTAAGAAGACCAGTGGTTGACACCCCCGAATATGTTTTTCTACACACAGTAGAATACCTAATAGATTTCGCAATCACCGAAATCGAACATCCTGTTAAGTTAATCCCTGAAACGCCAGTTGGTGACGTCTCTGAGCCGGACAATTTTTTGGAAGAGAAAGAGTTTAACTCAATATCTGAAGATATGGAAGACAACAACAACCATGATGAAGAAAGGGGAAACCCACCTCAGAACAATCAACCTTGGTTGGCAAGATATGCTTTGGCCATCCCTGAATGAGTACATAACCTTCCCAGAATTCCAAAGAATTTACTTCCTAATTTTGACCCCAAGACCTCGGGATTGCTTAAAGATCATATCAATAAATTAATACTAGAAATCAGACGTATGAATGTCCAACATGAAAATGTAGTATGCAAGCTATTCCCCTATACTTTCGATAATTTGGCTTCCACATGGTATTTTAACTTACTTGTAGGATCCATAACAAGTTGGACAAAGTTTCAAAAGGATTTTCTAGATAAATTTGTAGAAGAAACTACTATGGGAGCTCTGATGGCTGAGTTGGTCACCACCACCATGAGTTTGAAGTAAAGAGTCAAAGATTTGAATTAAAGATTCACTACATTCTTAGGAAAATTCCAGCCCGAAGCTAAACCTACTCAGGAATTGAAAATCGAGGTAATGCTAATGATCTCACAAGTTCTATTTCTATGTTTGTGAAGAGAGATGCCAAACTAACCCTAGCTATGAATTTTGAAGAAGCCAAAATTATATATTTCCAAATGAAAGGATGTAAATAGGGCCAGGTGTATCTAGTTAAGAAAGAAGTCCAACCTGCTCCCAGGAGAGGACTATTGCTTACTAGACCCCAGGAAAACAAACAAAACAAGGAATTGAAAAGGGAAGTAGGGACATAGAGGACCTGCTACGCATGGTTAAGAAGTTATCAAATGAAATCATAGACATGGAGAGAAGTGTAGGGGAGGGAAACCAAGGCCAAAGACCCTATAAGCCTTTATTTAAAAAAAATCCACCATTCAAAGCAATTGAACCTCCCCCAGCCAACCTAAACATCATTTTGGGAAATGTAGCATCTAATTCTTTCTGCACTTGTCATCAGGAAAACCACTCTGAAAGGGACTTCCCCCAATGGGCACATGCCATGAATTTGATGGCCAACTGGTTTCTATATGAGGTTTCCCTAACTGAACATTCAAGAAGTTCAATTATGAATATCATTGATCAGGAAGAAATTGCTCCACCAGAATAAAAAACCATGTTGATATGGGATCCTGACCTAGCCATTCCTTTCGATGACCTGTTTGAAGTTCAAGAACCACCCGTTGAAGTCTTGGTTGTGCAAAGATGAGGTAGGGGTCAACCGGTCTCAAATGAACTTAATACTAGCCAAACTTCGGGAGGAAGATCAACTCCCGATCACCTGAAATCACCTTTTTCTCCCCATAAGAACCCCATAAGCATCCATACATGAGAATTGCCCAAGATGGATTACAACACAGTTGAAGATTTGAAGAAGTTGAAGGCTAATATATTAGTTATGGAAATATGTATAATCCCTCAGCAAAAGGACTTCCTGATACAATATTTGAAATTAGTAGAAAATGCTATGACCATTAATGACCCAGGAAGGAATCTAACCCCCACATATCTAGGGAATAAACCAACTATGAATGCTTGCTCTGAATATAAGAAAGGAAAACCTTTTGTTCCATCATTCCTATTAATGTTTGAAGTCTTCAATAAAAACCTCCATAACTGTTTGGTCGATTCAGGAGCATTCTCTAATGTTATGCCACTATCTATTTGGAAAAAACTAAACGCGGTCCCTCTCAGAAGTGACAAACATGTAACACAACTAGACAGAACCCAGGTCAAGGTCATGGGAGAACCCAAAGATGTGATGATCAGAATAGTGACACATCCTAAGTTTGTTTAAGTGATTGACACCATTGTAGTAGACATCCCAGAAGCTTATGGACTATTATTAAGACGAGATTGTTCTGAGAAGTTAAATGGATACATTAGTACAAACTGGGCACACCTATGGCTACCATTAAAGGGACACGAAAATATGATCAGAATCGATAGGGAAAGATATCTGAAACATACTGTTACTGAGCTAGAAACCCTAAACAAACCCTCATTGACAAATTTCCCTATGCTAGGCAATTATTCCTATTGTTCCTACTTTGGGAACTTCTCCCCTCTCTCATCTGATGTCCCTTTTGCTCAAAACTATGAAATGATTTTCCGACAAGAATTGCTGACAGTGGCAGAGGAAACCCTCTTCTTCCAAGAACCTGCATTAGAAATCATAGAACCAACATGAGGAAAAGAGGAAGCTAATAGGGAAGGGGAAGATGATGCATGTTTCTCACAAGTTTGGACCCTGTATTTTGATGGATCTAAATCGTAAGAAGGGTCAAGAGTAGGGTGTATCCTCATTAATCTAAAAGGAAAATGACATTTACTGTCTTGTAGACTAGAATTTGAATGCACGAATAACATTGTCGAGTATGAAGCTCTAGTACAGGGGCTAAAGAAATCCATAGACTTGAACATCAAAGAATTGAAGGTTTTCATAGATTCTGAAATCATTGTCAGACAGATAAGGAACACTATACAGTGAAAATCTTTGCATCTGAAGAATTACCAATAGGAAGTGCACATGCTAACAGAGCGTTTTGAAGCTTTCAACATTTCAACGATTCCCAGAGCAAAGAAAATTCATGTTGATTCTCTAGCCACTGTTGCTTCAAGGATGTCACCTCTAGAAGACTATGAAGCCTCTCGGTTTACTGTGGAATTTCTCTACAAACCATCAGTGCCCAACAATATTTCTAATTGGAAGGTCTTTGGAGGAGATGAACAAATCATAAATTTTTTGACTAACCAAGATAATTTCAAGGACTTGGCTATTGATGATGAAGTATTTCAGGAACAATCTATGGAAACTAACCCCCATATAAATTTGTCAATCGACAAATCAAAGTCTCACACGATACCGAAAGTGATAGCCAAATTAGAAAACCTTTTTGATTTAAAGGAATGATTTAAGGGGTCTAAAAATGTGAAGACCGGTAGTTCTTGTCCCATGCATGAAACTATAAATCTCAGAACCCTGAAAAAACCAAAAAAAGTAAACCTCAACAAGACCATATCTAAGGAGGAAAGGAAGGCCTATCTCAAAATCTTCAGACAGTATCAAGATCTCTTTGTGTGGTCCTTCTGATAACTGAAAACTTATGATACATGTACCATTCAACGCACTATCCCGTTAAAACCTCAAGTGAAACCCTTCCAACAAAAAATATGGAAGTACCACCCTTCCCTGGAGCGTCTCATGTGTCAGGAGCTAAATAAATTGTTAGATACCAAAATTATCTTTCAAGTTAGACACTCTGCATGGGTAGAAAATTTAGTTTCTGTAAGGAAAAAGTCTGGAGAGATTCGTTTATGCGTAGATTTAAGAAACCTCAACAGAGCTTCAGAAGAGGACAACTACCCAGTCCCACCAATGGAGAAACTCTTGCAGACCATTTCTGGCTCTGAGACTTTCTCCTTGCTGGATGGCTTCTCAGGTTACAACCAAGTTCTGGTTTTAGAGGAAGACCGTTTAAAAACTACCTTCTAAACCAAGTGGGGAACTTTTGCTTATAAACGCATGCCTTTTGGATTAATCAATGCAGGAGAGACCCTCTAGAGGGCCATGGATGTATCATTTTGGGGACTAATAAACAAGTGTGTAGTAGTGTATTTGTACTATGTAACTATGTATTCAAAAACAGAGAAGATCACATCCAACACCTAACCCATATTTTTGAAAGGTCTAGGAAATATCCTTAAACCCTAAGAAAATTATTTTCAGTGTCAAGGAAGGTAAGTTGTTAGGCCATATTATATCTGAAGAAGACATTCAAATAGATCCAGAAAGGATAAAGCCTATATCTCATCTTTCCTTACCTCACAACAAGAAGGCTATCCAGTCATTCTTCAGGAAAATCAATTTTGTGAGGAAGTTCACCCCTAATTTCGCAGAACCTATGAAAACCTTACAAAAGATGATTCGTAAGGATGTTGAGTTTAATTGGGATGATGAATGAAATATTTCTTTCAACAAGATAAAAACCGCTATCTCTCAAGCTCCAGTGCTATGAAGTCCCGATTTCAACAAATATTTATTCCTCTACACTTTTACTTCCGACCAATCGTTAGCCGCAGTTCATATGGATGATGACAAAAACAAAGCCCCTGTATCGTTCTTGAGCACTAACCTCCAAGGTGTTGAACTTAACTATCCTGCTATAGATAAGCAAGATTACGCGATTTATAAGGCAATAAAACATTTCAGATCTTACATCCTCAAGAATCACACCAAAGTAATTGTGCCTCACCCTGCAGTTCGATCCCTATTTACTTAAAAGGAGATGGGGAAAAGAAGAGGAAACTTGATGGCAGTAGTCCAAGAATTTGATCTAGACATAAAACCTATTAAATTAGTCAAAGGAAAAGGGTTATTCAAATTGGCAGCTAAAGCTCAAGACCAAGTAAATGAAGACCCCAGATGGGAGAATGAAATGGCATTATGGTGTGGTGAAACTTCATACATTTCCCTAGGACAAGAGTATTGGTATGAGAAAATAACTTATCTTCTACACCTTGGGACTTGTCCAAATGACCTCAACCCTAGGGAAATGAGAGCTCTCAGGTTAAAATCTACACAATATCGTCTCATAAATTCGGTACTCTTCCGGGTTAATTATGATGGGGTACTTTTAAGATGCCTCGAATGTGAAGATGCAGACACAATTTTGAAGGAGATCCATTATGGCTCTGCAGGTGGACATTTTGCAGGAGACACCACCACTCATAATATATTGAGAGCCAGCTATTATTGGCCCACTTTGTTCAAGGACGCTCATACATATGCCAGAAACTATAAAACTTGTCAAATAAGCACTAGGAGAGAAAAGAGGGCAGCGATCCCACTCCAACCAGTGACCCTCTCTAGGCCTTTTGAGCAATGGGGGTTAGATATCATAGGGGAAATTACACCAAGTTCTTAAAAACAACATAAGTACATACTCACTGCCACCGATTATTTCAAAAAAGGCTAGAATCCATTCCTCTGACCCATGTAAACGACAAGGTGGTAATCCAATTCATAGAACAACAACTAATCACAAGGTTCAGTGTCCCTTCTATTCTCATTTTTTATAATGCATATTATTTTTCTTCCACCTTATTAATAGAGTCTTCCCTAGATAAAGGAATCATCATTAGATACTCTGCAAATTATTATCCACGGGGAAACAAAGTGGAAAAATTAACTAATAAGAACTTGGTAAGAATATTAAAGAAAACAGTTGCAGACAACCAAAGGAATTGGCATAATCTACTCCATAAATATTTATGGAAAGACAGAGTTACACCCAAGGAAGCTATAGGTAATTCCCCATACTTTCTATTATACTGATAAGAATCCATTCTCTCGAACGAGATTTATCTTCCATCTCTTCAACTTGCCCAAGATTCCATAGGGGAGCCCCCATCAATCATGCAACAAAGGATTGACACCCTGCTCATGTTAGAAGAAGAAAGGGAGAAAGCTAAATTAAAATTCGTAGCCCACCACCAGATATTTAAAATGTGGTTTGATAAGCATAAGGCTAAAGAGAATATTTTTGAATTAGGATACTTAATTCTGAAATGGGACAGATCAAACGAGCCTAAAGGCAAACATTCTAAGTTTCATAATCTGTGGCTCAGACCTTTCCAGTTGGCCGAGAATACTGGGGTAGGAAATTATTGATTACAAAATCTAAGGGGGGAACCTGATGCCCTCCTAGTGAATGGCCAAGACCTAAAACAATACTTCCAAAAAAAAGAAATTGCTTTGCATGCATATTTTCATGATGTTGATTTTAGTTAGGTCAATTGTGAAATGATTTTTTTTTTCTTTTTCTATTTGTACTTCTGCGCTTTTGAAAGATTGTGTTGAAGCAAGACAATGGTTAACCTTAAATAATGAGATATAGTGAACTCTCTTCCTAACTCGTCGCTCACATACAAACACAAGAAAAGTTGAAGAACCTATGGTTGTTTCAAAGGATTCTCTATCTAACCTATGTAAAGGAACAACTTTGGGGAAACGTAGAAGTGTATGCCTAGTGGTTTGGTAAGACCTTAAGGGAAAGAAGGAAATATGGAAAGGACTACATACACCTCAGAGACAGAACTAGTGAGTTTCACCTTAATCACCTCATACTTTTGCAAATAATAGACATCGTCCTCTCCCACTCGCTCAGGGTATGCCGCCAAAATAAAATTCAACTATATCAAATGAGCACATAGTAGGAGAAGGTATGCAGATATCTCTATCGAGACTATGGATGCTTGTTGGTAGCAGATCAAAGGTCTGTGACATCTGGGTGACCCCACTGGGGCTATGGATGATCGTTGGTAGTGGAGCATCACCGTATAAAATGAATGAAGGTAACTAAAGGGCCTAGGTCCATTGAATTCCCTACTAGACTCTTGTCAAAAGAGGGAATGAGTCAGGGTTACAAGAAAAGAAGGAGGAATAAAGGTTGAAAACCCCACAGGCAGACCCGGAGGCATCAACTAGAGAATTTCAAATGCAAGGGTAAAAGGGGCTCTGATTTAAAACCAGTTAAGTTCTCCACCAACTTTTGCATCAGCTAAGCTTGAAGGAGGAACATAGATTATGTTTTCGCCTAGTAAGTCTCCATTTGTTGACACTCAACACACCCTAAAAATCCTATGTCAGATTTTAATTTTTGGGTACCACTTGATCTTTTGCACTGTCTAATTCAACTTCATTCTGAAAAATGTTGCCTTTTCTTATCATATTGGATCTCATTAAGTATTTCAAAGTTTGTTTGAATCTATGAAAACTAACGACTTAAAGGTACTAACCTTTAAATAAAGAATCAACAGCGAAAAAATTTCACCCGATGTGCCCAAATTCGACATCAGAAGGGTTTAAAATATGAAGTAAAATCACTCGAAAAACCATAGTCGCTGAGCGTCGATCTTCATCGCCATCGGCAAAAGGAAGTTTTCTTTCGTGACTAGCATCACACAAGGATATCGCCGAAAACCGATCCCCTTCAGCATTAGTAAAAGGAGAAAAGAGTAAACATTAATGAAGAAAGAAATGATATCACTGATGGCCGATACCCGACGTGCTTAGCGAAATGGAGAAGACCAAACCACGATGAACATTCAGACCATGCTACAAGGTTATCTGCGATTGCCAACTCCTGAAATGTTTCAGCATCAGGAGTTTCAAGGACTCTAACCTAAAGGAAAATACGTGATAGGTTTATCCCTGATAGCCGATCCTCGACACCTTTTTGGCATCAATGATCCCAGGTTTATTTTAAGAAGGCACAACTATAGGAAGGTCCCAACTCTGACTAATACTCGCAAGTTAAATCATCGGTTTTAATTGCCACGTGTCCCAAGCTAGTCTCGCCATGTCATAATTGTACGATAAAATAGATCAACGTCGAAGGTTTTTCAAAAGGACTGTTTAGATTTGCCGATAGAACACATCACCCTCCATGCCTTCGCCTTCAACCTATGATGAATTAAATTGCAAGATTCAGAGTTAACTTGGAGGAAATACGGTTTGTCTGAAGGGTGTGAAAAAAGGGTGCTATGCATCGAATCCTAGGATCAAAATACGTTCTGAATCAGACAGAAAAAGATATGGATGAAGAACACAAAAAATATATACACAAAGAAAAGAAATGATACATCCAACCGCTACAACCAGAATCGTTTCATCAAAGTTTCATGACTCTTACATTAGGTTTCAATCGAGCTCAAATTACATACAATAGACATTGTCTACGCTATTTGGAAAACCAACCTAGTTTACATTAAAAACATGAAAAATATTCAAAAAACTGTCAAGATTGGTGCCACGCCTGAGAATAAAAAATAGAGTTAGTTAAACCTGTCTCTTCTGCACACTAGCAAGATCTACACGTACTTTCTCCCTGACTACTTCACTTTCTCTAAGATGTTTCATATTCTATTCTTTCGATGCCCTTTTTGCTTTGCGCAGCTGCATGATTGTATCTTGCACTTCCTGGAGATGTCTCTTAAGCCATGTCACGTTCCATTCATGACCCTGTGATACTAACACCTCAAGGGTCTTTTCCGCCAACTGTGGTCTTAATTCTCTGTTTTCCTGGTAGAGTTCGGCGATGGCGAGTTGGGCCTATTTCAGTTGCTGAGCCAAATCTCAAACGTTAATGTCTATGGCATCTATCCTCCTCGTTCCCTTCCTGCTTCCCTGACTTGAGACTTCAACAGGCTCTAGCCGAATAACATGCATAAGTAATTCCTTAGCATTCGATCTTGCACATGACTCGCTTGGGATTTGGGTTTCCCCAGATTCCCTATTCTTTCTTGGCCTTTCCCTTTTCCGGGGTATCTGCTATTGGGGAGGCATGTCTTCCAACGTCCTTCCATCCAACACAACTTCTTCCACTTCGGCCTTTGCACGGTGCGATATCATCATTTCCATGCACAGGTAGGTACCTGCCTTTGAAACCTCAGGAATGCCTGTTGTGAGTAAGAACAAATCCAGTTGCTTTGGGGCTCAATCCTAACACTTCTACTACTTCGTGTGCCCCTTATTATGTTTTGAGGGGTTCCCATGGTGCGACATGTATCTGTATTAAACACGGGGAACTTGGCGAGGGCCCAAAGCGGAAAAATTGATCAATCTGAGCTCGCGAGATGGACTACCTACAATGCATAAGCTAGGCCGGTGAGTAGAATACATGAAGAACATCCATAATTTATAAAAGAGAGGGAAGTGGGTGGAAATGTTCTAGGGAACACTGAATTCATGGTGACTGAATGTTTTAAAGTGAACTGAAGATTTTTTGTGGCACATCCACACAACGAATACGTTTCGAGGCATGTGGGATACAATAGATAGGGGTTGCAGGGTGTGCATAACATGAATGCCATGATTTTTTATTCTTCCAGCCTTCATGATGAGTTGATGATGGTTGTTTTACTTTCCGACATGACTTCTGTTTAAACAACTTGCCTCTACCTAAGGCACCTAACAACTTCCCTTATGACAAGGCCCAACTCTTTTGGAACATACTCGTACTCTTAACACATGTTTGGCTCTGACATCCATTCCAGATTCCAAGGGCCAACCGGCCATTGGTGTGACTTCGACTCTCATGTTATTTTGTACCCAATATTTCATGTTGTGACACACATACCCACCCTGACTAGGAGAAAAATGACGGTGTTAACAAAAGAGATGAAACCAATTCGAAAGCTACAAAGATCCCATAAGTATTGAATAACTAGGTTTAGCGGGCTTTACAGGTATGTACCAGTATGGATTTCTCATGCTTACACTTTATACATGTATTTTACCCAGTGTTACTCTATACGTGGTCTCTAAAGGATTTCATTTTTTGATTGCAGGAAAGATGCCTTCTAGTATTGGACAAGAATAGATCGGGAAATTTAGGAAAATGGGCCAAGTGCGAGAGGAAATGGATCAAAATCAATAAGGAAATGAAGGATATCAAGCTCTCCAAGTTTGACATGCCCGATGACTTCACCGAATTACCCAACATAGTCAAATCACACACCGAGTGAGATTCTTCATGGGCTTAAGAAATAGAAAATGTAACAGACACAATGCTAGGTCATGTGCGATAGTTTATGGAACACCCGATCAAAGATTGGGCTATGCTTCAACAGTTAAGTACCTGTATATTCAAGTATCGGGCACATGTGGTAGAGATAAGAGAAATTTATGCAGCCTCGATAGAACAACATAGATTCTCATATGCCAACACCTGCAAGGAGTTGTTCATCCAGTGGTCAGAGTACAAGAAGAGTCACCCTTTTAAGTGATATCTTGAGATGACTCTTAGACAAACTGGTACGAGAGAACACCACGTGGTGAATTATGTTTTACTCATCTTCAGTTTAGTCGTTATTTTTAGTTATTTTTATGTTATAAATGGGAGCATCGACCGATTAGTTAAGGGTCAATGGTTGTTGCAAGAAAATCTCATTTTTTGTTTTGTTAAGAATTATTTTGGGGCTGCCTTTAATTAAGAAGTCCTTATGGACCAAAGACAAGTTTAAGTTTTCATCAAATGCATGTATGAATGAAGTGGAGAAGAACTATTTCCTATATCATTGCATGAATGGATGAAGTAACGATTAAGAGCTATTAAATCTATTGATAAGTTATCTGATGCAATGTTTTACAGTTCTTTCTTTAATGATGAAAATGAATCATTGTGTTATTATGTGATCGATGATTAGAGTTGAGTGAATTATTTTACTTGTCGTCATTTATCACATGCGTGTTTTCTTTTGATAAGTTGTATCTCAGTCAGTAATTGGAATATTCACATGGTTAACATATTAGTACTAGGCCTATGGTTGACAATCATTGCCTACACACTTGAGTAAAGGTTTATCCCTAGCTCAACCTCTTTTTCAGTAGTTTAGTTTTTTCCCACTTTGTTACCTAGTTGGTTTATACCTTATTTGTATTATATCAATCTTCACTAAGAGGAAAACACAAAAAAGAGAACATTTGAACTGAAGGAGAGAAACCTTCACAAGAAAACGTAAAGCCCATCGATTATTTCGACCGGATCGCAAGATCTGGAGAACCATTCCACCATTAAATGTTGCAGAGTCTAATTAGGCCTCGGTGGTGGGTTTGGTTCCTGCTATTGAGTTAAATGTATTTAAGACCCATAAATAGGGCACTCGACAACAAAGGATCCAGCTTTATCGAGTCATCAAAGCAAGATAGCTCCTGCACCAAGGCAAGTGGCTCACCCAGGGCAAAATTCAACAGATGGGAGAACTCAATGCAATGGAGACCATTTCTTAATAAGGAGGGAGGATTGATCCAGGTGGATATCGGTGGCCACCCACCTTTTCCAACTAGCTCAAAATAAATTTCTGGCAATTTTGATAATTTACTATTTTTAGTAATTTTTCGACTCCTGGACTTCTAGAGCCATTTTGAGGCCTTAAACAACGTTTTTTGGAAAAACGGGGAGAAACATGAAATTTCCTTGGATGTTTCTCACGTCAAAGTTGCATTCTTCGAATATATGTTTCTAATGAGGTATTGAGCGCGTCAAACGAAGATCATATTCAAAAGTTACGACCCCAGGAAGTTGATGTACTGACTTACCCAAACAGGGCCCACATGACTTTTGGCGCTTCATCTCCTAGGGTTAGGTTTTTGGATGTCTAGTTTTTTTTAGATTCTTGTTTATTTTAAAGGCCCTTCAGAGCCTCATTGTAACCAAATTCTTGTGAATGAGCGCAACTGTCACATCTCTTCTCATAGATAAGCCACCACCATTCTAGCAAGCTTGTTTTCCGATGCATTTTATAGTTTTAGTTTATTTCCTTATTGAATAGAAAACCAATTTTACTGTATCTCTGTTATTCTGTGTTAAGAATCTATTAATAATATCTAGTCTTTTCGTTCTGCTCATAAAATCCAGATCATCCCTTGAAAATTCTTTTCCATAATTTATCATCATGTAGCTAGTTTAACCTGCAACTTTCTTGTTGCATTATCTAACAGCTCCTAAAGTGTTTTCAACTTCATGAGTTATAAATACTCACATCATTTTAGTTTTTATCATAATCATTTCTATTTTATATAATATATACATGCATTGAATAATTCTTGTAATACAACTTGTAACATTTTTAATAGTTCCAAAAAGTGATCTTAGAATGGTAACAAACAACAATCCAATCACCTTCAACTAGTACTCATATTAAATATCATGAAACTATCCATCATTATGTATCTTCATCACCACATGATTTTAATAATGGAACAATTAATTACTAAATAAAATAACAATTGATGTGTCAATACCCATGGCCACAACTACACAATGCATCCATGCATTGACTACATAATACCACATAACTATGTCATGCATTCCACCAAAATGAGTTGGAAGGTCTAGCCAATGCCTCAACACATCATCCACACACTTCCTACTACTTTCTTGACTATTTGGATACCTTCCTTTTCAACCCAAACACAACACCAAGAATATAATTCTTAAGTGTTCTTTCGTGTCGGAAAAGAGGTTCTAGTCCAAACATCAGATATATAGTAGATACCATTGATCACTCACATGGCGCTATAGAACTTCCATATCCAACCATATTATGGTCTCACACATGACTAGATCTATGGATTTTCATTGTTATAGAAGGGGTATGTCTCATGAATTAATGTGGTTATGATCCCATAACCAATCATAACACAATATACAATTGAAAATCTACATAAATTCATTCTAGCATCAATAACAGTTACATATTGTAGGTCTTTGGCCATTACATATTGATTTAAAATTGAAAAATTAACTGAGGGAATTTATTACCTCAATTCCCTTCAACATAGAAGCAACAAATGCATACCTAGATGGTTGTTATCAACCTACTTGATGCTACCTGATCAACTGGTATTTGTAAAATCGTATTGACTTCCTCCTTCATTATTTGATCTTCATTCCTACCACCCTCATGGGTTGTCACATAGATGGAAATCATAAGAAGGAGCAACATCCACATATTTAACCATGCTATATAATTTTTCCTGAATACATAATCCATCATTATTCATAATCAATTTCCACAACATCATTATTTCCAAATAACATATTATTCTAAGCATGTTATATGCATAAGCACAATTACACATCCATATGCACGAAGCATTCATTGTCAGCATGCCTACTAATGTATATGAACTTTAACTTCATTGTATGCCTCATGCACTCTAGTAGATTTTTGTTTCAATTCACTTATTTATTTATTTATGTTGTAATTGGTTTTCCTTGAATTCATGCAAGTCCTTGTTTCCTTGTGTGCTCCCATTTTGCTCATCTGCACTATTGTTCCCTGGTCTGAATACTTTCCAGCCAAGCTTCCCTCGTCCATTTTGCAATCCAACCATTATACTCAATTTGCAACAACTCATTTTGGGTATTCATATCCAACTTTACCTTTATGAAACATTTCAGCACCCTTTCACACTTAATACCATTCTTGATGGAAGTCTATTTTCATTCAGTGACACTTTTCAAGTGAAAGAGAATTCATTTTTCTAGTTCCAATTTCTCTGCATTGGCATCCTACTTCCACTGTGAACTATGATATCAGAAGTGGATTTATTTCACTGATCAATTTCAGAAAAGTAGCTAAGTCATATCTAACAAATCCTTCCCTTGAAATCCTATGCTTGACAGATAGAGATTATTCACACACAACCTCTTAATCTCTTTGTTTTCTTCCACATCAAGCTTGCAATTGTATACACATCTCTACCTTCAAGTCTATGGAGCCTTACATTTCCTTTCTATTGCCATGAATGATATTATTAACATACTGGATTCATATCCTATGTGAGGATTCTTTCCTTTGTCATACCTACAATTTATTCACACTTGGTAGCAGCTAAATAATAATCTCTCTATTCTGCTCTTCTCGAGTTCTTTATCCACTTTTACTTAATTTCCCTGTAGCTCTTTATTGTCTCATCCATATTTTGTAATCTCCTTCATGCTTCCATGACTCTAATATCTAATCCTATTCTTGAATTGATCTGATTATACCTCTAATTCTGCAAAATCTGCAAGCCATCATTTTGTTAGAATTATACATATCATAAAAATTTGTCGATTAAATTTACATACACCTTTTTTTTTCTTAGTTCATGAAGAATTATATCACAATTATTCAAATTCTAACAATTCCAGGTCATTCTCCTATGAATCATATTTCCAACGATTATAGTCTTTCCCCAATCTGATTTTTGAGATGAAAGTTCTAGCTTCCTGAAAAAATCACTTTCAACCCCTTTTCTCTTGTTTTTCAACAGGATCTTGTCGAAATATTCCACATCTCTTTTAACTGGTACATAATTTGAATTTTCCATGGGCGCTTCCTTCAAACCACTTTCCATGTGACCACGGCTCAAAACCACGGGCTTATTAACTCTTTAGCACCTTCCTCTATATTCTTCTACACAAGAACTTGTTCGAACATAATGTTTGAGGGATTGGTTACTTTTAGGCTCTCTACACCTCTAATTGACCCCTTTACCTTAGCATGTGACCAGTGTTGGGACCAATTCCTCCGAGCTTCAGCCTTCATATATTCTCCCTCTTCAATCTCCCAACTTCTCCAAGAGTAAACTTTGTCGAATCCCTTCTATTATCTCCCGTAGCAGATCAGATGATCAATATTTGATCTCCCGTTCACTGGACAGTCCCACCCCATATGGAGGATTCAACAGGATCAATGATCGTGACTTGATCAGGTGTTGGGATGGAATGTTCTTAATTAGTTCGGGAATTCGACACTCCGAGACTCTGGGACATTACAATTCTTAAGTCTCTCAATTCCCCCAAAGTGATATCCGTTGAAGCTATTACCCTATCCTTCCACTATTAAAAAAGACGATCACGAGAACTCATAGAGGGTCTCAGATTAATGGACCATGTGAATTCATCACTCTGGGACTTCAGGACATTCCCCTCATGAGTTTCTAAACTCCTCTGGATTTATACCTACCGAAGTGGTCATAAAATGACGATGGTCTCTTACCATCAGTTAAACCCTCTGCTTATGCTATCGTTCCACTATATTAATACAATATATAGAAGTTAATAAATATTTTGGATGGATGGTCCTTAATCATTTCAGGACTTAGGCACAACGAGACTCCAAGACATTTCAAGTCTCGATTCGTTCCACTTCCTCGTAGTGATATCTGTCGAAGTTCTTATGTCATCCTTCCACTGCTTGATATAACGATTGTGAAAAGTCCCAAAGGGATCTTAGATCGATGATCTGTGTGAATTCATGAATTTGGTCTTCGACACTTTCGTTGGTAGAGATGTTGGACACCCTCGGAGACCATACTCTTGGAGATGACATTGCATGTTGATGTTACCTATGGTGACGTGGACCCTTGGTAGGTGTGCCACATATCACCTAGAAATGGACATGTTGGGGTCCAAAAGGAACTCACTTCATGTAACATGTGTCGCCATACATCACCCCTTCCATGTGGCATAAGGCATGTCATCAACCAAACAGACGGTCCACATTCCACTGCTCCAGATATGACGACCTATGTGATTTCACGACTACGAATTTATAGTTTGTGGCTTCAACACTTCATCGCTTCAGAACTTCATGGATTCAAGACTTTACAACTTCATTTCTTTTCATCTTTGGCATTTCACAGATTTTCCTAATATCTAATCATCATCGAAGTGGTGAAGTTATGGAGTCCTCAAACTTTTCTATCCTTGTACTTTTGATCTAACAACTGGCATTTCTCCCAAATTATTCCTTTGATATGATGGTCGACGAAATTTTTGGACTTCGGCACTCAGAGACTCCGAGTTATATAAGTTCTAAAATGGTTCGATTCTCCTGGAGTTAACTTCCCGAAGTGGTCAACGCCGGATGACCATGATCAATGATGGATATTTCACCTAAACTTCCTATCATATTAGACGGTTGACGGGATTTCCTAACTTTGGCCTTAGACATTTCATGCTTCTTCCCTGCCTCCCATAATCACCGAAGTGGTGAAGTTATGAAGTTTTATATCTCCTACTCGCTTCGATCAATGGTTGATGATCGACCAGTTTGATCTGACGGTTCAAACTTAATCCCACCCAGACCTTGGTTTCACCTCTATATGATGGTCCTCATCCACCTGACTTTCGATCTAATGATACAGAACTCCCTGATTCAACAGTTTTGATCGCTCCTGAATTCAAAATGGAACAATCATGATTCTACAATCCTTTACAAAGGATCTTTGAATGCACAACGCTTAGGCTTCTGTGCGATCTCTGCAAATCTATCACTCCTGAGATTTAAGATCTCGAGGACATATTTGTTCTTAAGGAAAATACCATTTCCAATAGTTCTATCCCATACAAGTCTGGTGTTTCAACTAGAAGATCTAATACCATTCTGTAATGTACCCAACCACCCACAAGCTGGCCAGGATAACCTGTAACATACCCACCCACCCACAGGATAGCCACGCTACTCCAAAATCTCGTTTCTGAGCAGATCTAAAATTTTAATAACAGTTAATCTAAAATCAAGCATGAAACACCCACATGCATTAATCAATATCCATGCTACAACATAAAATAAATAAACAACGTGTCATGCAAAACAAACAACTAGGAGACAAGCATATTATAAATACATATCTCAACAATAATTAAATACACATCGGAATATACATTATACAGAAAACAAAGAGAGAAATTATCTTTGCAAGTAAACATTCACCAATTGGTTGTAGACCAAGGACATTCCTCCCAACCATAGACGTTCCTCCCAACCATAAACATTCATTAATAATCTAATACATCCACCTAGCAATGTCTCTCCTCTTCCAGTCATTCGCTTCCATGCTCAGACCAAGAGAACATGAATTACCAATAATAAGGCTCCCAAAAATGAAAGAGTGAGAAGGGTGTAGAAGTGAATAAATAAGAACAAGTGTGTGTCCCCCAACCCAAACCAAAGATGGGTTTATATAATTACTTGGAAATCAAGAACCACATGGCCTCCCCCAATAAGCTCATGTAACCCCTTTTCTAATCAAGAACCACATGGCCTCCCCCAATAAGCTCATGTAACCCCTTTTCTCCATAAAATCAATTATGGGTAAATAAAAATATAATAAAAATACTTATCTCCTTAAGCCCACTCTCTCATGGAATAATATTCCCCTATATCTTTTGTCATTGTTTGTCTTGTAGCCAATGGTGTATTTTATTAATGTATATGAAGTATTACATTTCCTAGGCACTCTAGCCCCTTTTCAAATTTACCAGCTCATCAAATTTACCAGCTCACCAACCTAAGTCACAATCACATAACACATTCTAGTTCATAAAGGTTAAAACCGAGGCGTTACAACATTCCATAAAACAAAGGGTAGTAACATGTAGCATATGTCCCCTATGACAGTGAAAGTAATATTGTTCTGGTCATCCAGAGCAATCTAGTTCTGGTTGTATTTGTTGAATCCATCCCGAAAAGAAAAGTATTTCTTCCCAGCTAGTATGTTCAAAACTTTGTCAATAAAAGGTAAGGGGAAATGATATTTTAGGGTATCCTTGTTTAACTCCCTATATTCTATGCATAACTTCCATTTACCATTCTTATTAGGAACTGTCAGTAATTTTGACACCCACTGACTGTCTGAAATAGGATAAATGAAACCGATGTTCAAAATTTTATGCAGTTGGACTTTCACTATCTCTCTCAAGGATGGATTCATTCTTCTTTGTGGATGTCTCACCGGAGTGGCCTTTTTTAGAATATAAATGTGGTGGATGCATGTGTCTAGGTGAATTCTTTTCATATTGATATATTCCCATGAAAAGGTGTCTAGAAATTCCCTTAAAACTTGGATTACTTTCCCTTCTTGTGTATTGTCTAAGGCATAATTTATGTTTAATTTTTTCTCAGGAAAAAATTCAAAATATAATTAGATTCAGAAATTGAATGCACAAGAAATACTAATGAGAAGGAAGAGGACATTTCATCTTTAGCACAATTATCTTGAAAAAAAAATCATGAAGACAATCAATAGAAGTTTAAATGTGATATGATGAGTTAACCCCAAAATATTGCAGGAGATATGGATTAGTGATGCAGTGATTAGTCATATTATCATCGGTGTTTTATTTAAGTATTGTGTCTTGTTAAATGGTGAGGATAGGTTGAACAAATTCAACATTGTTGTCTTCATCAAGTCATTGTGTGCATTCAAGTTCAAGTTCTAGTCTAGCAAAGGGGTATAGGGTGCTTTGTTTTGTATTAGTGCCATGTGTAATTGTCATATTCCTAGACCTACAACCAATGAAAGCATTAGTTGTGGCTATCCATAGTCTTTTGAGGATCAAAGGGTGCCCACCCAAATTGGTTTTGGTTTTGTATGACATAGAAATATTTTGGGTACTCTCACGAGTCCAATGGGACAATCATATCTTCTAAATTACCCTATGGCTTAAGTTTAGATTGATCAAGACAATCATATCTTCTAAATTACCCTATGGCTTAAGTTTAGATTGATCAAATAGTTCAAACATAATGGGTGTAGGGATGATATTATGAAGTCTTCATTGATTTAATGTCTCTAATGTCATCACGTTTATGGCTGCACCCAAGTCGATCATGGTATTTGCAATGGGATTCTTATTAATAAAAACTTTGACTATAGGGTTCCCATGGTCCACATATTTTTTAGTGGTGATTTCAATGAACACGAGGCTCAACAATTTCCCTATGACTTGGATGTTTGGGGGGCCCTTTTTTTCTCTACCTAGTTTCTTAATGCATAAGTATCTAATTGTTTGTGTAGATGGGAATTTCCTTTATTGCTTGTAGAAAGGTATGCTAATGCAATTATTCTTTAGTTCTGATATTAAGTCTAACTCATAAGGTTTAATTGGTTTTTCTAGTGCCAACCTATCTGGAAAAAAAGGTTGATTAGACTAATTCTGAGATTAGGATGGTAACAGGCACAAATTTTGAAAAAATTCATATTGGGTAGGAGTCTCTTCTCCTTTGTTTTCTTGGAAAATCACTAAGGGTTTTGGGTTAAGAACTTTCCTAGACCTTAGGTGAATTTCTTTCAATGATACATATGTGGTAGAATGCGTGGGAAAGGTTTTAATATTAGCTCCATACATGGCCTAAACTACCTTATTATTATTATGATTCAGAATAGGATGGGCAGGGGTTTAGGTTGGTCATGGAGGGTTTTAAGGAGATGGTAATGAAAGTTGTTTTGATTGATTAAATTGTTGTTGAGGATCCTGTGAGGGGTGAATATATGGTGGTGGTGCAGAATAGGGAAAAATATTCATGCCATCATAATATGGGTCACACCATCCTTGCTACCATTTGTGGTGTGGATTAGGATGAGGTGGTCATTTTTTCCATGGCATAGGAACATTGCACATCAGATTATGAGCATAAGGAAACCGAGCTACAAAGTTTTGAGCTATACCTTAAGGTCATTGCCATGTTTTTTGTAGTTCCATCACATACAATGAAGTTGAGAATCCTTTCTCTCCATGATATATTGTCTTGATTCCCGGTAAGGAAGGATAGTCTTTGGTGGCATGGGATTCCTCTCAAATGCCACAAATTTCAATGTTGTCCAATGGGAATTCCTTCTAAGGGTGTTTCTCTCGACACTTGAGGAAAAATATGGATATAGATTTTTCCAATGATTCCTTCTTATTAACCCACAAAACATACAATTGTGAACTTAAAGAGTTGATATTATCAATTTTAAAATTTTCAAACATGTTACCAATTTCATCCCGTGTGACCCTTGATCCTACAACAAATTTTTTGAACCTAGAAGTGGATCTTTGGATATTCTACCAGTATTGGAATTTCCCCTCAAATACCACCTACATAAATCATACACCTCATCATATGGAAGCTTAGAAACATCACCTGATCCCATTAGGTTGAGGAATTCCAAGAATTCATCCATGATTCCCCATAGCATAATTATTCTCATTGTTTATTTTATCAACTAACTTTGTTTTGATCATTGAAGGTTACACTGAAGTCACTCCACATAGTATTCCAAACTTTCATCTTCCTTTTGCATAATTTTGAATATTTCTTTCATGAGTTCTCTACCCTTGAGGTAGTATTGGTATTTCTTCATAAATAATTTCTTCTTCTCGTCCAAAGTTTGAATGATGTCCCTACTGGGGCCCTTAAACCATTGGAGGGGTGCACATTTTAGGGTGGTAGGAAACAATTTTAAGTTATGGGAAATAATAGATTAATCATAGAACATACAAAGCTCATCAAACTCAAATACAAATGCATCAGGGTCTTCACTGGCCAGACCATGAAAGTTTGGTAGAGAATATGGAGGGATGTTATTTATTTGTGTTGTTCCACCAGGATATCTGATAGGGAATTCAAAGGTGACTATATCCTCATGGTTTTTTCTTGTTATGTCTTCGTTTTCCATCTCAGGCCACCAAAGAGGTAGTTTTTGTGCTACAGATGTGTCAAAGATTTCTTCCACTATTTTTGGGTCTTGAATCAGACTGGCTTGGAATTTGATTTCAATTTGTCCTTCTACAGTAGGAGTAAGCACTACATATGGTCCATGAACCTCTTGATTGACTATTTCAAGTACACAAAAATTCTTAGGTTCCTTAGCTCTTATTCCCGAAGTTCCTCCTCTAGCATTCCCTACTAATGGGTTAGTAGAGTGGGTGGTACTTGTAGCCCCACTACATGGGGCGACAAGGTTGGGTTTCTTTTGAGGATTTTTACCTCTAGTTCTTTTCGAATTATTCATATAGTCTTTATCATTTTAAAAATTAAAAATGCTAAAAGTTCCAACATGACAAGGGCCCATGGAGACTCACTATAGTATTATGTGTATGCCTTTCACCCCCAATTTTATTGCATCCACATTCCGAGTCGAAAATGTTGGTCCTGCAAAAACTAAAAGAAAAAAATTGCACACTCTCTTCAAATTAGATTGCTCTACGCTTTCTCATCAACAATGCCAAAATGTTGGGAGAATTATATGATAGTAATTAAGTACACTAATTATCAATCTTGGTTTGTATACTTTTGAAGAACCGGGAAAAATATATGCAAAACACATCTCAGAGGCACACCATTCCAATAATATATGAAATAAAATTCAATCTAGTTTCTCATCTGGACATTACAATTCTCAAGTCTCTCAATTCCCCTAGAGTGATATTCGTTGAAGATATTACCCTATCCTTACACTGTTAAATAAGAAGTTCACAAGAACTTGCAGAGGGTCTCATATCAATGGACCATGTGAATTCGTCACACTAGGACTTCAGGACATTCCCCTCATGAGTTTCTCAACTCCTCTGGATTTATACTTGTCAAAGCAGTCATAAAGTGACGATGATCTCTTACCATCAGTTAAACCTTCTACTTATGCTATCTTTCCACTATATTAATACAATAGCTAGAAATTAATAAATATTTTGGATGGACGGTCCTTAATCATTTCAGGATTTAGGCACAACGAGACTCCAAGACATTTCAAGTCTTGATTCGTTCCACTTTCCCGTAGTGATATATGTCGAAGTTCTTATGTCATCCTTCCACTGCTTGATATAACGATTGTGAA
>CBVK0101428886.1:0-37588 GCA_900067695.1 Picea abies
CTCAAAGTTGAATTCTCTCTCCTTTTCCATAGCTCAGAATTGGCTTCTTTGTAGCCTTTAAAATTCAATTGAAGGGCCGAGTCAGAACGTTTCCATTATATGGAAGGCCAAGGATCAGAGCTCCTGTCGTGACATGGAAACCCGACATTTAATTTTGATTTTCTGGCACAAATCCCGATGTACACGGGTTGTAGTGGAGTAGCCAACGTATACGCTTGCTGTATAGATTTCAAGGTGTGTACAAGTGGAAAAATATTTATTTTTGTCTCTGTATTCATCAATCAGTGAAATTAAGTCTACATAGGGAAATGGAATAAGGCCCTGTCTGCAAGATTGCATAGGGTGAGGCAAATCTTGCTCTAACAACAATCTACAACCAAGGATGATCGAGAAACAACAACAATAACAATGATTGTAGCATAGGGGAGCAATGAAGGGATTCGAACTCAAATGAATAAAGAAGGAGTTTTAACCCTATGATGATCGAATCTCCCAATGTCCAAGCCAATCATTACAGTGGGTGAGGTGCACTATAGTTGAAATCTATGATGGCCCACTAGCGCTAAGGACAAATTAGAAATGTAATTGCTCTCTTTTTTTCTCTCATCATTACAAAGAGGATGAGGATAAATGTTGGTAAATGAAAGGTCACGAGGGGAAGGCGAAGGGCCAAGAGTCAAGTAGAACTTCAATAAATACATATATTGTATCCAAGTAAAGGGATTTTTGGCTCTTCAAGTATTGTACATTTTCTGAACTATTTTGGGAATATGATGTTAACTAAATTGAGAAGCCATCTGTGGAGTTTTAATATACTATTAATGAGGAGAAGCCATTTTGTCCAAGCTATTTTATGTACAGATTTGATTCTCACGTTGGACGTATTGGGAACTATTCCTTTTCTTTTTTCTCAACACTCGGGTTGTGTAAGAATGCACTTCATGTTGTGGACTATTCTTATGTATGATAATTGCATTCTTATTTCCATTTTTTTAGAAAAAAATTGTCTAAATTCGTGGGCATAGAACCGTAAATGATTGTTTAAATAATAGACTACTCCATGTTTACAGTTGTTTATTCATATTCTTGTCTTTTTTTTTTGTGAAATATTTCCCAGGCCCTTGACAGGAGCATGGTTGGTTCTATGCTTACTTTCTGGTTACCTTAGTTCCATTAGGACACATGCATCTTAGATTAGTTGCATTACATTGTTTAGCTTAGGAAACCTTCATCAGTGGACTAGGCCGCAATTGGTAAACCTTAAACATGAATGGCTACCAGGATAGAATTCGAATGGGTTCCATATTCCAAAAGGTGAGAGGTATAATTGAAACTTCTTATTGGGGGTAACCCCTGCTGTTGACATAGGGATATTTTTCTCGCATCAACAAAATTGGTGCTAGAAGGAGGGCCAGATGAAAATCCTACCCATGTGGAGTCATTTCATTAAATTTTAACCAACCCATGGCTCCTCTCCATATCTCTATATGGGATACCCCTTCAAGTCTTTTGAGACCCATAAGGGGGTATCTTAGTTGAGACAATTAATCTCTTGTCAAAATCAAAATTCAATGGTGAATGGAATGTCTCTACATTCACACACCTCAATCAATTTAACATCACTCGACAAAATCTTAAGATTGTTTGGGACAATGAAATCTATTGATTGTTTATCCTCACATTTGAAGGGATGATTAAATCCTGGTTTAGGACATTGCCAATGAAATCTATACATAGCTGGAAACAATTCATGGAAATCTTTATCACTGCTCATGTAGATTATGTTTTTCATGAACTTTTTGATGAGCTTGTAGAAATATGTAGCCTCAGAAATAAATATATGGATGATTTCTTTCTAAGAGTTATGAAGATTTATTGTAGATTTCCTAAAAATGACAAAACCTAAGACCAATAAATCTTTGATTGGTTTTCATATCTCATCTCTATTTCTGAAGGGTACGATCTGATTACCTCTCATTCACAAGATTCAATTCTGGCAATGAATTATGGGGAGTACATGATCTCTAATCAACACTTTGTTATAGATATGGGGAAATATTTACCAGAAATATTAAACCCCTTAGACCCAAAGTGTGAACCATCTATTGTCTCCCCTTTATAAAATCATGAACATACTTTGGTATGTTATGAATCTCCTATTAAAGAAATCCCGTCATTTTCAGAATATGAAGATCTTTATTATTTTATACAAATCTATTTGATGCTAATCTCTCACATGAGAACCCACCTGTTTATCATGCAGTACAATCTGTTCACTTTACTTACAATGGAACAGTAAATGATAAATCAAAACAATAATATTTCCAATATTTGATCGATTAAAGAATCATTCTTCATGACAACCCTTCTAGGATGCATGAAGTTCTAAGTTTTTTTTCATTTCTGGAACATGTTGAATCACAATTTGAGTTCGATAACCCCATTTTTGATGAATACTTTTCTGTTCCAGAATTGAATGTGAGTACTAACCTATCATTCGTTGACCCTGTGCAATCTGAAATTTATGATCTCAATTCACAAATGTTAACAACAAAAAATATAAAGTATGAAAAGTATAACAAGTTTTCTGGTCTACATGAAGAAGTCACATCAAATGTACAACTCATCACCATACAAGGCACATGAAACATTGAGTTGATCCAAGAAACACTATCATCTCAATCTGCTCTAGAATTACATGTTAATCCTTAGGGGAAATGCATCAATCATCCTTGGATGCTATCTCAACGCTCTAACACTCCTCACATGATTTGGCTAATGTCACAAAAGAAGACTTGGATTCATCTTTTGCTCAATGTTGCCCTCAAAATATCATATATCATCTCTCCTCTCAGCACGTGGATTATGTAAAATGTGAGCTCGAGAAGATTTTCCTGGACAATGAGACACTTTGGTTTCAACCAATGGTTATGTCATGTTCTCATTGTCTTTCTTCAACCCTTGGAATGAATGAAGCCACCCATACCAAGACTCTCTCACAAGGCACATTGCATGCAAATTTCATTTATGGGTCTCATCATGTATGTCACTCGTTTTACATTTCCTTCCGATGGTCCTACAATAATCATTGTAATTTTATGATGGAGTTGAGGCTTGGTTGGAGGAATACTATGTGTCTACATTTCCCATGAAGCATAAAGCCACCCAATTTTACAAGTTGTGTGGAGATTTACTTGAATTAATTCTTCCCATCTTTGATCCCTCACTACTCCATTTTTTGCATTGGACTTTTGTTGAACATGTGGTTGTAGGTTTGGAGTTACTTGATTGGCTACATTGGAATTATGCTTTCACTTAGACTTCTTTCAAAAAGTGTAGGATAGAGTAGGAATAGGAGTAACATAGTTCATTTCTTATTTTCTACCTGAATAGTTTAGATGTTTGCTTTTGTTTTCGTTTGTATAACATAGATCTAGACTTGTCTTGGTTTCTTCAATAAAAGCCACCAACTACTGCTAGTTTAGTTTGCATCTCATGATGGATTGCTTTAGTCTAAGTTTCTTTTTCATAAAATATTTGTTCTTTTCATTTGATGTATTTCATTTTTTTTGTTTGACTAAAATCTTGGCTTAACTTTGATTATTATGTGGAAACCATGTGCATAATTCTTTGAGAAGTTCAATTGGAAGATTTATTTGTTTCACTAGCTTTCACTTTAATGATTGATAGCTATACAACTTGTTATCCTCAACTGCTGAAAGAATATTTGTTGAGGAATACTTTACAACTTGGGGAATATGGAAACCAGGTTGAAGGAATCATATCGACGGTTCATGGCCTTGCTGTCCATAATTTGCATTGGTTATGCAATCCCTATTGATGAATATTTAAATGGTTATGTTACTCACTAAGGCTTATAGACCAACAAATTGATACAGTGGTAGTTGGGGTTCATCCTCTTGATTCTCTAAAAAAATACCAGTGAACTAAAACTTGGTTACAAGTATTCTCTTCAGGTATGCTTTTCTATAGAGTTTAACCTTTTATGATAGAGCTGATTTCAAGCATGTAAAAAATAGATCATTGATTTTTTCGGAAGAAATTCAAAATATTATAACAGATTGAGATCTCTGTACCTTAACTCTTTCCTAATGGTGTATTTTTAGTACAATCATTGAAGTGTTTGTTTCTCTGTGTAGAGGTTGTGCTTGAGACTCTTGGTAGATTTATCCATTTCCTAGTCCTTAAGGCTATTTTCATTTATCGGGAAACAAAATATTGTGCTTTGTCTCTAGCATGTATCTCTTGTAACAGAACACCGAGCTTCAGTTTCCCTCAGATTATTTTGAGCTTCTTGAAAATATTTAGGGTTGCAGAGCACATACACACAAACACTTTGATGTTATCTTTCGACACCGCAAGCTCCCAAGATTGAATTATAAGAAAAAATACTTTTCCCAATAAGTTTGGGTGACGAGATAGGTATCTACTCCTTAGTCCTATAAGTTCAAATCGATAAAATCCATCTTTTTATCATCATGCATTGTCCAATATGAGGGTTAAACATAATATTTTCAAATCAGATCGCTTCCTTTAATGAATTGGGTATCTTGACTGATATGTTTTCCTCCTTGTTGAGGTTTCAAGGTGTCGTTTGAAGCTCTTTTGACTCACATTTAACCTTCTTGATCTGATTTCCCATTCTATTACTCCACTCTTCAAATGATCGGATGAAACATATTGATTTGGACTGATTCAATGGTTTCCATCAATTTTATCTTGATATGACATTGTTTGAGTTTGATCATGAAGCTTGTTGGTTTGGTTTCCTTCATCTTGATCTCGATGGGGGTTTTACATCATGATGTTTCTGTTGTCTTTAGAATTGGAAATTTCAGTTGTTGATTGAGTAGGTACATCTGATCCCAGTCTCCACTCTTCAAATGATCGGATGAAACATATTGATTTGGACTGATTCAATGGTTTCCATCAATTTTATCTTGATATGACATTGTTTGAGTTTGATCATGAAGCTTGTTGGTTTGGTTTCCTTCATCTTGATCTCGATGGGGGTTTTACATCATGATGTTTCTGTTGTCTTTAGAATTGGAAATTTCAGTTGTTGATTGAGTAGGTACATCTGATCCCAGTCATGAAACTCTCAACGGAGCTATTCAAGGCACTAGTCTACACATTTTTGGGAATTATGTTGATAAGGCTAACCAAGAATGATCTTTCCAAAACTCAACCGAGTACAAAAAACACAAACCATACCACATAATACACATTCACTTGCATAAGTGTCACTAGTTGACCAACAAATC
This sequence comes from Picea abies, assembly GCA_900067695.1. Classification (NCBI taxonomy): domain Eukaryota; kingdom Viridiplantae; phylum Streptophyta; class Pinopsida; order Pinales; family Pinaceae; genus Picea; species Picea abies. The sequence continues at coordinate 5,286 of CBVK0101428886.1, forward strand.
CATGCTCAAGGAAGTCCCGAGAGGAAAAGTGCTACGTTGACCAACAAATCCATGCTCAAGGAAGTCCCGAGAGGAAAAGTGCTACATGAAACCTTGCTCTTTCATGTTTTTTTACAAATGATGTGGAAACTTACCTCTATTTCAAATACTGAACTTGTTCAAACCCCTTCATACATGATCTACAATCGGGATTAAGAAGATAACAATTGAAGGAGTACCGGTGACAACAATTTGATGAACATTTTCAGCTAATAAATGACACTATGACTCAAGAATGATGGTCTCTAAATATCTGGGATAATGATCAACAAAATGTTTTTCAAATACACTTCTTCGAGGAAAAAACGACGATCGTTTCAACCATAGTCATTTTTTTTGTGAAAATGAACTTCCACTCGACAAAACAAAGTTCACGCTAAGTCGACTACACCTATCTACTGGAATCTTGATGATAGGAAATGGTAAGACTCATGATTTGATGTCATACATCCAAACATGTATGGTTCCCTATGTTTTCTAAAGCATTGTCTTTTTGATTTAGTTTCTCATACTAGCCCATATACATTCTTCAATTATGTTTCATTTTATGAGATATCTACGAACATGCTCTTATGGGAAGGAGTTATCTTATTCAACATTGCTTTTGTCAGATCTTCTAACTAGTTAAACATGGATGTTTTAAAATGGCTAACAAAGCAATTTGAATAATTGGTCACAAGTTTTTATCGGTGATATGTGTTCTTTTCTTGTATGCATATCTCGATTGTGGAAAGTTATCCTCACTTGAAGAGAAGAACATGGCTCAAGGAATACACACAACTTCAAATAATTTGACCTGATCATGAAATATATCACCTGGGAACTTTATTCACAAACTTTCTTTTGAGATTCTACCTTTAAACCCTCTACACATGCTTGTTTTGAGTCATTTCTAAAATTTTTGAGATGAAATCAATATCATGTCTGGAACGTTTTGTCCATGTAGGTACAAGTGCACAACTGGGACTGTGGTTAACTGGAAATTTCTAGTTGTAGCATAGGTTTTAGGGATGGATGACGTAAAGAGTGAGTGAAGATTCTGAAAGGTCAAAGCAAAGCAATCTGATGGACAACGAATTGGAGCTCTTTCCATCCCTTTCCCCCTGAAGCACAAGGCTACAAAGATGAACTTGTAGTTTTTAGAAAATCATGATGCGAGATGCAATTCTCAATCAATACTAGAAATGAAGCCCATCTGAATGAAAATAATATGCTTATACACTTTCACATGGATTAGCTTTTTCAAGAGGCTACTAACTTCTTACTACTTGGGATGCATAAACATTTTAAAGATGTTGGGAAAAATTACATTCATGATCTCTTTCTTAGTTTACTTTCTTTTCTGACTACGCATATTTGATCGTCATTTGTCCCAAGTTTAATTTTTCAATTGTAGCAGGTCTTAGATTGAGCGCATCTTCATTTTCTGAATACAATTACTCCCTTTCATTCTTCATCATCTTTTACCTTAGAGATAGTTCAATCTCTAACTTATGTTTGTCTTGCGATTCATGATTATATTTGATGACATACAAACATCTGAATTCCATGTGTCATTTTACAAGAATCACCTTTGCACTAGAAACATGATCGAGTCAACTTGCATCTCTTTCCTAGCTCATGAGATAAACTTGGGGTCTCTGTTTGAATATAAATCATTTTTGTTTTGGAATATTGTGACAGTGGTAAAACCATGCCTTAATAGAGTGGTTAATCAACGACCATTCTTGCATATTGGCTGATGAGAAGATCCTATGTAACAGGGGAACCATTCACAGACTAAGTAGTTTCTCACGTAAAAGGTGAAGTGTCAAAGTCTAAAGGCTGAAAATAAATAGGGATAACCTTTATTATCTAGGTGCAAAAAATACACAAAATAAATCTCAATACTTGACAATCATACTTTATTAGGATAAAATACCATAGCTTTCCCCATCCATTAGATGCTAAGCATGCACTAAATAAACTATAAAGGAATGGGAGAGAAAGCTTGACTAGACTAGGGGACATGCATATATCTGTGTTGGGGCTACAAATGATTACTGGTTGCGGAGCAAGGTCTATGATACCGTGGTGAATCCATCGGGGCTATAGATGCTTGCAGATAGTGGAGAAACACCTGCGATATATATATATATATATGCACTTGGTGAAAATCTTTCTATATCCCAAACCTATACTAGCCCCACGATGAAAATACCAACCATAATCGTCAATGTAGTTTAAGGAAATAAATCTCACCATCATTCATCCTCTGATTATAACAGACGAGCTCTACTAGCCGACATGCAAGCATCATGAGTGATCCCACCATAATGGAATCTTTCAGGTAACTATTGCACATCGATTCCATAATTTCGGATCTTTAAAGTAATTGTATGACCCTCTACATTGTTTTCTCATAAGTTAGGGAAGACTAAAAGAGATTTTGGCTTCACCCAATGTTTCACCATTTGTTGTTCCTATAGAACACCCTCCACATTTTCAATTTGAAATCATTTAGCTAAAATTATGTAATTAAAAATAATTTAATTTTAAAAATAATTTAATTTCAAATGCATTTCAATTAAAATACTTTTTATATAATTTAAAATACACCAAAAATATGGTTCATGTGTTGTAACGGGTTATGTGAAAAACATTTTAACAAAGTCTTTAAGTTCACGTGGAGGGGAGGGCCCATGGCCCACGTGCCCCCATCTAGGTTCCCCCTTTTTGCCAAAGACCTCTGCAAACCCCTTCTTTTAAAAAATGGATTACTATCAATCGCACACGTACAATGAAATCAGAATGATTCCCACGAATTCCATCGGTAAACTTGGAGCACTTCCCACTAACTCCATCGGTGAACCAAAAGAACTTCCCACTAACTCCATCGGTGAACCTGGAGAACTTGAGAATATTGACACTGACTCGATCAAAGAAGTTGTTGTCATGGGCGTGAGTTTCAAGAAAATTAAGGTTATGTTTTCATTTGAGTCGCACTGATTTGGTTGATGTTTGGTTAATGAAGCATGAAGATGGAGGGGGCGTGAGACACGACCCCCTCCATGTGTAAAGGCTTGTGCTAATTTGAAGAGGGAGGGGACGTGGCATGCCACCCCCTCCCCTTTATCTATATATATATTAAACCATAACATATAACTTGGAGGGAATTCGTAGCATGAAGGAGTGAGGCGAAGTGGAAGGGTGGGGACCAACTCCTTTTTTTAATATTTAAAAAAAAGCTTGAGTTATTCAAATTCAATCCGTCTCTACCTTGTATAATCACACACACTCCTTTTTTTAACTCAAGTGTGAGACCAAGTAAAAAAAAATAACAAGCGCACCGAAACTTATGAGAAAAACATCATCGGTACTATCAAAGCCATTATGAAGGTTAGTCCTGATGCCACCCAGAGGAGTTATTGGGAACTTTGCCGAAATTTCCTAGAGAATTTGCTAGGAACTTCTCCGATACACAGAGGAGGAGTTTCTAGGAACTTCTCCACTACACAAAGGAGGAGTTCCTGCGAACTCCTTCGAAACATAGACATAACCCTACCAAACCGCCTTTCGTATTTTGGCCATAACATTTGAATCAAATGCTCGTTTTGCACGCTCCTTATACCATTGGAAATGAATTTTTGAGATATAAAAACCCACAGTCATATGATTTGATAAATTCCCCATCATTTGTTCACATTTTTCAGGAGTAATATATGGCACCTTGTCAACAACCCTAGGGAATACAACACCTCAATCGCAAGCAGAGGAATCAGGAATCGAATTTCGGGAAGCTTATACAAAATTTCAATTATTAATGTTTTAGTTTTGTGGGTTTGAATGCTTGGTTTTAATATTTTATTTTGAGGTTACTCTGAGGTCACTCATCTGTTGCATGTTGAATGGTGCACCCAAGTACCAATGCCGAAGGGAGATTGTACACAACATCCCCACAATGTGATCTATGACCAAAGGCAATGGAGAAACAACAACAACAACAACAACAACAACAACAACAACAACAATTGTCACAATAATGGAGAGCAATGAAGGGAAAAATCAAATGACTGAAGTGGGAGTCCGAACCCTATGATGATTGAATCCCTCAATGTCTAAGCCAATCATTATGGTGGGTTAGGCACACTATAGCCAAAATCTATGAAGGCCCACCAACACTTAGGACAAATACAAAATGTAACTGTTATATTTATTTTCTCATCATTACAAAGAGGACGAGGACAAATGTTGGTAAATGAAAGGCCATGGGTGGAATGTGGAGGGCCAAAAGTCAAGTAGAAATTCAATAAATAGAAATGTTGTATCCAAGTAATGTGATTTTTGGCTCTTCAAGCATTGTACATTTTTTGAACTATTTTGAGAGTACGATGTTAACTAAAATTTAGAATCCCTCCTTGGAGTTTTCATGTACTATTATTGAAACTGTTAATGAGTAGAAGCTGATTTGGCCAAGCTATTTTCTAGAGAGATTTGGTTCTCGTGTTGGACATATTGTGGACTATTCCTTTGTGTTTTTCTATAAGAATGCACTTCATGTTGTGGACTATTCTTATGTACGATAATTGCATTCTTGTTTCTATTCTTTTTAGAATGTTTGTTTGTGGATGTAGAACCATAAATGATTGTTTAAATGCTAGACTACTCTGTGTTTATAGTTGTTTATTCATTTTCTTGTCTTTTCTTTATGTGAACTATTTCTTAGGCCCTTGAAAGGATCATGTATGGTTCTATTCTTAATTTCTAGTTACCTTAGTTCCGTCGAGACAGATGCATCTTAGATTAGTTGCATTTCATTCTTTAGCTTATGAAACCTTGATCGATGGACCATGCCACAACCGATAAACCTTAACCAAAAATGGTTTCCATGCCAGAGTCCAGATGTGTTCCATATTCAAAATGGTGAGAGGTCTAATTGGGATTTCTTATCGGGGGTAACCCCTGTTGTTGACATAGGACGATTTTTCCTGTGTCAACACTCTTCAAACAATCCTCTAGGTATAGATTATTTTGACAAGTTCCACACCTATAGTTTGTTCCTTAAAAAAGTGGGAGAAATAATAAACTGAAGGCTCACTTCTTGATGCATATCCCTAAATCTCCCGCTGTTTGAGGGAGATATTAAGTAAGATCTTACTATGAAAATTTCCTCTTTGAATAACTGAAATCACCTAGACCTTCCCATAAGGATTTCTTGTCCCCATAGAGGCCACACATATTGATTGATTTATAAAACTTCCCCATATCTTTAGAATTCTCTTCGATCACGATACCTGTAGGAATGAAATTTGAAGGGATTGTGTCAAATTTTTTGTTCCAAGTAGAAACTAAACCCCTCTAAAGTCCCTCAAAATCCACCGAATATAAGTCCCAATATTTTAAAAAGGATGAAACTATCTCTAACCATTTCAAATGGCCAACACACATTGATTCTCAAATGAAAATAACATAATGATTATAAACAACAAAAAGTCTTTTTAGGGCTTGTTTCTTAATGGCACCCTCGACCCCTCTTGAATTTAGAGATAACATGATCATCAAGGAACAACATTAATGTTCTTTCCTGCTCTAAGGACCCCATTAATAGTTGTCTACTTTCCCTCCCTTATTTACTTCTTGGCTTGAGATTTTTCTAGAGCCATGAAAGATTCCCACCCTACTAAGCTTGGAATGTTTTGATTAATGGCTTGTACTCCTACGAAAGCCCTAGAATCTTCCATTGTTTTTTTTTGACCTTAAATGATAAGATGATTTTAGGATAGGTTTTTGAGATTTTTTCAAAGAAGACAAACCATATAGTAGATTACACATTCACTTGCATAGTTGTCACTCGTTGACCAACAAATCCATGCTCAAGGAAGTCCCGAGAGGAAAAGTGCTACATGAAACCTTGCTCTTTCATTTTTTTTTTACATATGATGTGGACACTTACCTCTATTTCAAATACTGAATTTGTTCAAACCCCACCATACATGACATACAACCGAGCTCAAGAAGATAAAAATTGAAGGAGTGTCGATGACAACAATTTGATGAACATTTTCAGCCGAAAAAGGGCACTATGACTCAAGAACGATGGTCTTTAAATATCTAGGATATTGATCAACAAAATGGTTTTCAAATACAATTCTTCGGGGCAGAACCGATGATCATTACAACCATATTGATTTGTTGCTCGAAAGGGAACTTCCACTCAATATACCAAAGTTAAAGCTAAGTCGACTACACCTCTCTACTAGAATCTTGATGATAGGAAATGGTAAGACTCATGATTTGATGTCGTACATCCAAACAAGCATGGTTCCATATTTTTTCGAAAGAACTATCTTTTTTATTTATTTCCCCATACCAGCCTGAATACATTCTTCAATTATGTTTCATGTTATGAGATCTCTATGAACATGCTCTTATGGGAAGGAGTTATCTTATTCAACATTGCCTTTTTTAGATATTCTAACTAGTTAAACATGCATGCTTTAAAATGGATAATAAAGCAATTTGAAACATTGGTCACAAGTTTTTATCAGTGATATGTGTTCTCTGCCTGTATGCATATCTCGATTGTGGAAAGCTATTCTCACATGAAGAGAAGAACATGGGTCAAGAAAGACACATGACTTCATAGAATTTGACCTGATCATGAAACATGTCAGTTGGGAACTTTATTTGAAAACTTGCTTTTGAGATTCTACCTTTAAACCCTCTACACATGCTTGTTTTGAGTCATTTTGAGATTCTACCTTTAAACCCTCTACACATGCTTGTTTTGAGTCATTTTTGAAAATTTTGAGCTGAAATCAATATCATGTATTGAATGTTTTTTCCATGTATGTACAAGTGCACAATTGGGACTATGGTTGACTGAGAATGTCTCGTTGTAGCATAGGTTTTAGGGCTGGAGGACATAGAGAGTGAGTGAAGATTCTGCAAGGCCAAAACAAAGTAATTTGGTGGACAATGAATTGGAGCTCTTGCCAGCCCTTACCCCTTGAAGCACAAGGATGCAAAGATGAACTAGTAGTTTTCAAAAAATCATGATGAGAGATGCCATTCTCAATCAACGCTAGAAACAAAGCCCATCTGAATGAAAATAATATGCATATACACTTTCACATGGATTAGTCTTTTCAAGAGGCTACAAACTTCTTGTTGCTTGGGATGCATAAGAATTTTAAAGCTATTGGGAACACTTACATTCCTGATCTCTTTCTTAGTTTACTTTTTTTTCTGACTGCACATATTTGATCCTCATTTGTCCCAAGTTTAATTTTTCAATTGTAGCAGGTCTTGGGATGAGCACATCTTCTTTTACTAAATACAATTTCTCCCTTTCATTCTTAACCATCTTTTCCCTTGGAGACAGTTCACTCTCTAACTTATGTTTGTCTTGTGATTCATGATTATATTTGATGACATACAAACATCTCACCTTCATTTTTCCTTTTAAAGGCACCACCTTTGCATTGGAAACAAGCTCGAGTTAGTTCACATCTCTTTCCTAGTTCATAAGATGAACTTGGGGTCTCTATTTGAATACAAATCAGAATTGTTTTGGAATATTGTGACAGTGGTCAAACCATGACTTAACAGAGTGGTTAATCAACGATCATTCTTACATATTGGATGATGAGTAGATTCTATGTAATGGATCATTCTTACATATTGGATGATGAGTAGATTCTATGTAATGGGGGAAACATTCACACACTAAGTAGTTGCTCGCGTAAAAGGTGAAGTGTCAAAGTCTAACGGACGAAAATCAAAAGGGATAACCTTTATTAGCCACATGAAACAAATACACAAAATAATTCTCAATAGATGAAAATCATACCTTATCAAGATAAAAGGACACCACTTTCTCCATCCATCAGATTCTAAGAATGCACTAAATAAACTAGGAAGGAATGGGAGAGAAAGCTTGATTAGACTAGGGGACATGCATATATCTCTGTTGGGGCTACAGATGCTTGCTAGAAACAGAGCAACGTCTGTGACGCCGTGGTGACTCTATCAGGGCTATAGACCCTCAAGGGCAATGGAGAAACACTTGTGATATATATATATATATATATGCACTTGGTGAAAATATTTCTATACCCCAAACCTATACTAGCCCCACGATGGATATAACAACCAAAATCATTGATGCAGTTTAAGGAAATAAATCTCACCATCATTCATCATCTGATTATAGCAGACGAGCTCTACTAGCCGACATCATGAAAGCATCACTAGTGAGCCCACCACAATGGAATCTTTCAGGTAACTATTGCACATCAATTCCAGAATTTCTGATCTTTAAATTAATTGTATGACCCTGTACATTATTTTCTCATAAGCTAGGGAAGACTAGCAGATTTTTTGGCTTCGCCCAGTGTATCTCCATTTGTTGTGCCCACACAACACCCTCCCTAATTTCTTTTCTTACCTTTTCCTAAGAGAAGAAATTGCCCCCCCCCCCTACTAAACCTTTCTAGTGGAAAACCTCTAAGACTTTCTCACTCCAGTTGCCCTAATTTCTTTTCTTACCTTTTCCTAAGAGAAGAAATTGCCCCCCCCCCCTACTAAACCTTTCTAGTGGAAAACCTCTAAGACTTTCTCACTCCAGTTGTGAATCAATCAACTCATCTTCTTTGAAGCCTTTTATTCCTTCTCTTAAAAGGTTGTTTTAACTTTCCCATTTTGTTGGTTCTTGGCATAACACTTATCCATTTCTGAGAAGCAGATTTTGGCATATTGGAGGAGTTCCCATGAACTTTGCCGATACATCGATGGAGTTAACATGATTATCTCTGATACAATCGTTGAACTTCCTCTCAATTTATTTGGTATGCAAATCTTAGCATCGGTCGAGTTGACAACATCTTCTCTGGTACAACTAGAGGAATTCTCACGAACTTGGCCCATACAATTGAAGAAGTTCTCATCATACTTTCCGGTGCAACCATAGGAGTTTTGAACAAGTCCTATGATACATCTAACCCTTTATTGACACACTTCCAATTATCCTCTCTAGTACACCGAAGGAGTTCTCACGAACTATGCCGATACAACCATAGGAGTTCTGAACACCACCTCCTATGGAACAAAGCATTTCATCGGAATCATTCCTTCGAAGCAATGCTTATCCATGAGTTTCCCTCTTTTATCACTTATGTGCTAGTAGAGATATGTCGACCACTCATCGACACTGAGCGTATTGACAATAATTTGCTTTTCCTTTCTGACACAGACCTTGTCAATGACCGTCCTTCATCTTGACACCTCTCATATTCTCCTCCGACTCATCTCTTTCTTGTTGCACCTGTTAGTCAGGATCCTACCATGTCCAATGATTAAGATTTCTATGTCTGTCTGGTTAACTGATGGCCGACCACCTAACTCACCTGATCTACTTTATGTTGCAGTTGTAATTAAGTCTGTTTGTGTCGCTAGTAGCTTTCATTGCGCATACCATACCAACTTGCTTACTTTGTGCTTCTTGATTTTATGACTAACCATGGTCATCAAAGTGTCATCTATCGTTAGGTGGGTTAACTACAACATCTATAATACTTTCAATGGCTCTAAATTGCATCTTAGAAGAAAATTGATTCCCCTAACTCCTAAAAAGTGTTAAGCGCTTCAAACATCAGTTGGTTGTTTTCACGGATTTACATTTCGGTGCCACTGATAGATGACCCAAGCACCAATGGATGAATCACAAGCCTATATAACACAAATAACACAGAAAATTGTGGAAATAATTTAGGACGAAGCAACATCAAGAACGAGACCCAAACTTTCATTAAAAAATTCTTTTGAGCATGATTTTTTGGCATTCCTCAAAGTGTACCTTTCATCCCCAAAGCAGGTTAGTTATAAATTTTACACAATTACGATTCCAACGTAACTGACATAATCAAAATTTAAGACCTGGAAGTGTCAGAACGATCATCAAGGTTATCCCTCCAAGTCAGCCTCATCAGCCATGACACCAAAGAAATGGTTGAATGACATGATAAATTATCTCACCAAAAACATCTCCCTGTACCTTTCACATCACAAAAAATGATACCCAAATTGAACATCGAATGAGTAGGTTATGAGCTAGGCAACGACAAAATATCCTTTAATAATTTAACTAGTTAGAATCCTTTGTTTCACACTCATACACAAAAATCACATTGAACAAAATAAAATTTATTTCAATTTTAAATCATTTAATTGAAATCAATTTAATTTTAAAATTCATTTAATTTCAAATGCAATTGAATTAAAATAATTATATAATTTAAAATACACCAAAAATATGGTTCATGCGTTGTAGTGGGTTATGTGGAATTTTTTTTAACAAAGTTTTTAAGTTCAAGTGGAGGAGAGGGCTCATGGCCCACGTTTCCCCTTTTTACCAAAGACATGAGCCACACCCTCCATTTAAAAATGACTTACTATCAATCAATCACACACATACATTGAAATCAGAGCGGTTCCCACAAATTCCATTGGTAAACCTGGAGCACTTCCACCAACTCCATTGGTGAACCCATATCACTTCCCACTAACTCCATCGATGAACTTGGAGCACATGAGAACATTGACACCGACTCGATCAGAGCAGTTGATGTCATGGGTGTCGATTTCAAGAAAATTAAGGTTGTGTTTTCATTTGAGTCTCATTGATTTGGTTTATATATATATATATAAAACCATAACATATAACTTGGAGAGAATTCGTAGCATGAAGGAGTGAGGTGAAATGGAAGGGTGGGGACCAACTCCTTTTTTTAATAATTCCTTTTAAAAACTTGAGTTATTTAAATTCAATCCCTCTCTCTTGTCTAATCATGTGCACTCATTTTTTTTTTAACTCAAGTGTGAGACCAAGTCAAACAAAATAACAAGCGCACCAAAACTTATGAAAAAAACATCATCGATGCTATCAAAGCCATTCTGAAGATTAGTCTCGATGCCACCTAGAGGAGTTGTTGGGAACTTTGACGAAATTACCTAGAACAGTTATTAGGAACTTATATGGTACATAGAGGAGGAGTTTTTAGGAATTTCTCCAATACATAGAGGAGGAGTTCTTGCAAACTCCTCCGAAACAAGGATAAAACTCTACCAAACCACTTTTTGTATTTTGGTCATAGATTTTGACTTGGATGCTCGTTTTGTGCATTTCTTATATTGTTGGAAAGATATTTCCGAGATATATAACTCCATAGTCATATTATTTGAGAAATTCTCCATAATGTTTTCACATTTTTCAGGATTAATATCTAGCACCTTGTCAACAACCCCAAGGAACACAACACCTCAACAATGAGCAGAGGAACCAGGAATCGAATTCAACGAAGCTTATACACAAATTCAATTAATTAATGTTTTAGTTATATGGGTTTTAATGCTTGGTTTTAATAGTTTATTTTGAGGTTACTCTGAGGTCACTCATTTGTTGCATGTTGAATGGTTCCAGGTACCAATGTTGAAGGGAGGTTGTACTCAACATCCCCACAATGTGATCTACAAGCAAGGACAATAGAGAAACAACAACAAAAACAACAATTGTCACAATAGCTGGGAACAACGAAGGGATTCAAACTCAAATGACTGAAGAGAGAATATGAACCCTATGATGATCGAATCCCTCAATGTCCAAGCCAGTCATGATGGTGGGTTAGGTGGACTGTAGCCAAAATCTATGATGGCCCACCAACGCTAAAGACAAATCCGAAATGTAACTGCTATATTTATTCTGTCATCATTACAAAGAGGATGAGGACAAATGTTGGTAAATGAAAGACCATGGGGGGAAGGTGGAGGGCCAAGGGTCAAGTAGAAATTCAATAAATACAAAGATTGTATCCAAGTAATGGGATTATTGGCTCTTCAACCATTGTACATTTTCTGAACTATTTTGGGAATACAATGTTAACTAAAATTGAGAAGCCCGGCTTGGAGTTTTCATGTACTATTACTAAAAATGTTAATGAGGAGAAGCTGATTTTCCCAAACTGTTTTATGGAGATATTTGATTCTCGTGTTGGATGTATTGTGGACTATTCCTTTGCGTTTTGTTGTAAGAATGCACTTCGTGTTGTGAAATATTCTTATGTATGATAGTTCCGTTCTTATTTCTATTCTTCAAAGAATGTTTGTCTAAATTCATGGGTTTAGAAAAATAAATGATTGTTTAAATGCTAGACTACTCTATGTTTATAGTTATTTATTCATTTTCTTGTCTTATATTTGGGTGAACTATTTCCTAGGCCCTTGAAAGGAGCATGACTGGTTCTATTCTTACTTTCTAGTTACCTTAGTTCCGTCCGAACACATGTATTGGTTAAAGAGAGGTAGGTGTAGTGATCCTTAACCCTGATATTTGAATCTCAAATAAAGTACTTAGAGAATATAAATGTAGAAAAGTAGATACGAGAAATAAATGAGATGAAATATGTGAAGTAGACCCTTGTATTAATGATTATTATAAAAAGAAAGCAATGATCACTTGCCTCTTAAGGTATGGTGACATCTCATTCAACAAAGCTTCAATTACAAAAATACTCGACAAAAACATTCAATAGCCTCCTAACTTTATAAATGGATTCTTAATCGAAAAACCCTAACTACTTGTGATTCCCATCATTAATGAGTATCAACTACCTAGCGATCCTTATTTGATAAAGATGACCATTTTACATTAAATAATTATCCACTAACTATCTTATGGGACTTATTTAAAGAAGATGATTGGATATATTAATTGACTAACTTCTAAATGTCTTAAAGTGAGGAGGTTAGGGTAGGACCTTGACATGCCCTTCCTCTTCCAAAGAAGTGTTTTCCTTAAGGTTAAAGGTGTGAAAATCATTGTAAAATCACCGCTAGTTTCCATGTGACATCTTTTGGTTGCATATATTTTCATTGGATTAATAATTCTTAGACTGTGCATTAGCGCAACATATGCTCTTTGGTAGTGAACACTGCTTCTAGCTAAAACCAAGTGAACCCTTCTTCATCAAATGCTATCCGACTAATTAAACCCTACAATTTTATCCCACTACCTCTTTTAGACAAAACACATATTTTTAAACAAGACACATATGAGATTGAATAAATCTTGAAATAAATAAAAAGATCCACTAAGCAACTTATCCAATCCATTGGATGATCTTATAAAATCCATAGAAATTTAACACACATACTCCAAGCAACACAATATAATATTAAAATGGGTTATGGGTACATGAATCATTTCCGTCCCATATCATGCCCTTCATGTTTACTCTATGAGATGAGGCATTTCTATAAGTGTAACTCCATTGCTTACCTTTTATCTTGATGGCGTTCTCACCTCTCATCGTTTCTCTCTCTTATATTCTTGATTAATACAATCAAGAATAAAATCATTTGCAAAGAGTTTCATGATTCACATGAAGATTTTTGTACAACTATAAAGTTGAGTTTCAAAAACGCATGCGAGAGAATTGATTATATGGCAACCAATAACTAACTTTAAATTATTTTAAATATACATTTACAAAAATTATAGGCATTTAGATGGAAATGGAAATTTGTTTTTTTTACAAACATTGTTCTTCCCCTCAACTAGTATGCAACTCCTCTTCTCTCTTCCACGATCATGTTTTGAATGAGTTCTATTTGCATAACTTCGTAGGGGGTGGATATATTTTATGTGGGAGAGTTTAATATTTTAATATTTAATATTTAATTGAATGTTGTTATAAAACATTTTTCATTATATATTATTAAAAAATATTTTTTTTTAATATGAATAAATACATGATTATTATATTTTCTCCTATAAACTTTATCATTTTATTTTTATTTTTTACAGAAAAAATTAGACTTGCAAGGAAAAATGTCTTTCATTTTAGCTCACATTTCTATGAAAAACTATAAATCTTTTAAAATAAAACCATTATCTCTTAAATAGTCACTCTCATAGACAACTCTCTCTAAAAATACTGGTGAACGAGGGGCATCACTTAAGGGAAGGAAATCAAAGCCATGACAACCTTCATCTCAAGGAATTGCCCACGTAAAGAAGGCATCCTACCTTCTCATATAGAAAATCACTTGAGGAGGGTGCCACCCCCCATAAAAGATCAATCACCTTCTTAAGAGGGTAGAATCAAATAATTGACCCTCATGAGAGAGGGTAGGATACTCTACATTAGTATTTTCCCCTCCGAGAAGGTATCCACAACTTGCATGGCATATAAACAAGATACAAAATAATAAGTGGAGGGTTGAAGCAACCATACCCCTTCTAGTTTATTCATTCAACCCCTTTAGCCAATAGAGTACAACCTCTCATGGTCTTGGTAAAACACAATTCTTTATCAAAAAACATATGGCATACTTTTATAAAGCTTAGTTGGCTACATGGATTTGTTGATGGCTTATTCCAATATTATAGAAATTTCTAACAACACCTATATGCATATATTTTTAATGTTGTGACCTTATGGCCTTACATTCTTTGATTAATTGAGCAAAGCACAACACAAATACATCCCCTAGTCGATATTGATTATGAGTTCACTTCATTTAACCAAGTCATTAATTGAACAACTTGACATACTCATAATAAGGCTACCACACTATATCACATTGTTAAAGTAAGTTCATTCATTCCATTAGACAAGTATTTCCTACTTAATAAAGTATGATAGAAGTTATGTGAATCGATAAATAATGCTTTGAATTTATCTACATCATCACCAAATTTTATTGCATTAAGGACCAACACTTCTATTGATTTGTAAATTGTCATGGATATTCCAGTGGAATAGTTCATCACAACAAATCTTTTAATATTATGAAATATTCGATTATGCAAATTACTATCTTAGATCTGAGATTACCGATTACTAGCTTATTGCTTGAAATTATGAAAATAATGGAAATATGAAAATGAAAGAAATGAGAAAAATGACACACCATCCACACAAATGAACACAAGATATATCCTGGAAAAACCAATCTAGGAGAAAACCTAGAGGCCTATGCTCTGCTCTCTTTTCTTCAAATGCAAATATAAAGAAAGAGGAACTCACTGTGGAGTTGTCTTTGACACTGTGGCATGTATGGATAATACAAAATCTCTCCTCTATTAAGAAAGAGGAACTCACTGTGGAGTTGTCTTTGACACTGTGGCATGTATGGATAATACAAAATCTCTCCTCTATTATACTTTCAAAAGATCACTCCTAGATGCTCTTCTCAACTATGAAACACATACAATTTTAAAGAATATAACCCTTTCTCCTCTTGGTGGCTTGGTATTTAACATAGCTTGATAGTCGTCTAGGGTTAGGGTTTTAAATTGCTCATCCCTTCAATTAGTGATAAGATTTTGGACCTTCTATAATATTCTTGAAATTCGACATGTGTCTAGCCCCATATGTGTGAGTAGTGGTGGTTTGTGTGGCATCCACTTGTACTATGGTGGTCAGCTAGGTAGGTTAACTTGCGGGAAGCATAACTTTCACATACAATCTCCAATTGCAGTGATTCTTGCACCACTAGAAAGGTTTCGGTGTGCAGAATATGTTTTCTTGGTCCTGTAAACGTTTTGGACAAAAATAATTCCATTTGATGCCTCAAAATGGCATCAGAATATTTCAAACAGTTTCCGACCCCACTTTTCCAAATTGGGACTTGCCGCTAAAATGGTCTTGCAAGCTAATTCCTCCAATTTTTTCCACCCAAAAAGTACCAGGATAGATGAAAACTTGTATGATGATCCAATCCATATCATACCTCCCCATTTAGGGAGGTTTTTAATCCCAAAAATATTTACTGAATGAGGTGAGGAAAAGTTTCCTCTACCTTCTCCTTGGAGTACCATTTTTCTTTGCCTGGAAGTTGTCCTTTCAACCCAATCTTCCAAAGGTCATGTTGCCCCTATATTGAAGTTTTAGACTTATTCTACAAAACCATGTCTTCTTCCAATTTTTTTTGAGCATCTAGTGTTGAGTAATCTATGGTAGGTAGGACGTACTCCTCCTCTTGATCCTACATGGAAGGCTCATATAGTTTCAAATTCTCCACATTCACTACTAAGTAAATGCGCACATATTCGGGTAGACTGAGTTTGTAGGTGTTATCTCCCACCTACTCCAATACCTGAAAAGGGACATACCATAGATCCTTTATCTTCTTACCGGGACCTTGTAGTATTTCCTTGTTTAGTTATAACCAAAATTGTTCTCCCACTTTAAATGAATTCTCAGTTACGTGTTAATCATACATGGCCTTATACTTTTCTTGTGACTTCCTTAGAATCTCCTATACTTGCAAATGGATTTGTCTAATATTTTCAACAAATTTATTTACTCTCAATGATTCTCCTATGATGTCTTCCCTCACTCCTCCTTGCTTTCCATAATCAACATCCAAGGGTGAAGGCGACAAATACCCAAAAAAAGTTTTAGAAGGGGACTTACCAGTAAAAGTGTGGACTACTTTGTTATAAGAGTGTTGATTATAGATCAGATTTTCATCCAAAGTCTTTGGATGCTTATGATTATAAACCCTCAAAAGTTGCACCAAAGTCTCGTTGATTACTTTTGTCTATCCATCTATTTGTGGATGGAATTTTGTATATCTCTTCAACTTTGTGTCCATCTTCTCCCAAATTGTAGTCCAAAAGGAATTGATAAATCATGTATCCTTGTATGAGATGATTCTCCTTGGTATCCCAAAGTGAACCCAGACATGTTCAAAGAAAATGTTTGCTTCTTATTGTTATTTGATGGTATTTTTACAAGGCATAAGAATGCACATTTTGTTGAATATGTCAACTACCACAAATAAATAGTCATGCCCCTTCCTAGTTGTTGGTAAACCTCCCATAAAATCGATAGAAATTATTTCCCAAGGTCGAGTGGGTATAGGTAAGGGATGGTATAGACATTAATTTCTATTATTGGGCTTGTTGGTACAACAAAAAATGCATCTTCTAATATACTGAGCTACATCTTCTTTCATTCTGGGCCAATACACATACCTTTGTAAGTTAGAAACTGTCTTCCCAACACCAAATGTCCATCAATCTTGAGGGTGGGAGCCTCTCTAAACGTTGCAATATTTCACCTTTATGAAGATATAGATTGTATAGCTTGTAGAGAAACCCATTCTGGAGATGATAGTCATCCTTACAGACACCTTATTCTACATGAATTTGGCCCTGTAGTGGTTGAAACCCCTTTAAAGTCCTCATCTTCTGTGTATGTCTCTTTGTATGCATCATGGGTAAAAGAATACACTTGCATAAGATTTCCCAAAGAAGTAATATTTGATGTGGGTGGCCTTGAAAGCATGTCTGAAAACTTATTAGTGTTTCCCTTCCTATACTTAATGGCTATATAAAATTGCTACAAAAACCCCATCCACTTGTAATGTTAGGTTTGTTGAAGCTTACTCTGGATCTGCAAATACTGTAGTGGCTAGTGATCTATGTGGATAACGGTTTCCTTTCCCATTAGATAGTGCTTACACTTATTAACATATTGAACTAGGGCATAGAGTTCCTTATCATATGTAGGGTAGTTCAAAAATCCTCAATGAAAAATCTCAAAATGATAGCATAATGTCTTACCTCCTTGCATCAAAACTACTCCCATAGCATATCCACTTGCATATGTCTCCACTTTGAAGGGATTTTGAAATTTAGGCATTGCAAGAACTGGTGCTTGATTGATCTTTCATTCATAGCATATCCACTTGCATATGTCTCCACTTTGAAGGGATTTTGAAATTTAGGCATTGCAAGAACTGGTGCTTGATTGATCTTTCATTTCATCTTGTTGAAATCTTTCTACTAATTATTTCCCAATTGGAAACTCTTATTTCTTGTTGTTATGGTGTGGAGTGGTGTAGCTACCGTCTAAAAGGATGCTATGAAATTTTGTAGGTATTATGTTTCCCAAAAAAATCTCCTAACTTCAGTGACAATAGTAGAAACTAGCCATTTTATGATGGCCTCCATATTTGCAGGATCTAGCTTGAGTTCTCCTCCATAGATCACATACCCCAAATACACCAATGATTGTTGAGCACACTCACATTTCTTGAGGTTATCCAATACCTATTTATTTTTCAAAGTCTCTAACACCTACACGAGATGGATAGGAGGGGGGATCTAATGGGGAGGGAGAGGTAAGATGAAAGTGGAGAGGAGGAGAGGAGGTGAGGGTGGGGTAGGGGGGATGTGGTGGGATAAGGGAGGTTGGAGATGAGTGCTATAGGGGGTGAAGGGCCTGAAGGGGTTTGGGGTGGAGGGTGAATCTAGATGAAGAGGATAGATGAGAGGAGGCAAAGGACCAGGAGTAGATAAAATTCTTGCGGTACATACCTTTAATAAAGGTGTTTAGATATTGGGGATACAAAAGGGGGATTATGTGCAGAGGGTCTTTGGGGAAAGTGGGGCATGGGGGAATGGCATTGAAGGTGGTTTGATTCCTAGGAAAATGACTAGGGCACTAGGATGAAGGTGCAAGGGGTGTGGCTCCCTAGGGAAGAGGTATGGTATTAGGGAGATTAGGACTCGAGTGCAGAGGGGGTTAAGGTTTGAGTAGAGTTGGAGGCCTACAAGAAGATGTGGATAGGGTCCAAGTGGAGGCATGAGCCTAAGAATAAAGGGGACTAAAAATAAACTAGAGGTAGGGGCTATATGAAAAATTATATAATGGTCCAATCCATATCATACCTTCCCATTTAGGGAAGATTTTGGTCCACAAAATCTTTACTAAATGAGGTGAGGACATTTTTCCTCTACCTTCTCCCTAGAGTATTGTTTTTCTTTTCCTGGAAGTTTTCCCTTCAACCCAATTTTCCAAATGCCATGCTACCCATCTCTTGTAGTTATTAAAATTTTCTGTAAAAATATGTCTTGTGCTAACTCTGCCTAATCATCTGGTGCTAAGTACTCTATGGTAGGTAGGACTCATTCCTCCTCATTAACCAACATAGAAGGCTCATATAGTTTCACTATTGAGTACATGTGCATGTATGGGGGTAGACTGAATCTATAGGAATTCTCTCCCACCTTCTCCAATACCTCAAAAGGACCATACCATAGAGATTTGATATTCTTATCAAGACCCTTTAGTCTTTTCTTATTCATTTGTAACCAAACTTTGTGTCCCACTTTGAATGAATTCTCGGTTATGTGTTGATCATCTCTGGTATTGTACTTTTATTGTGACTTCTTCAGTGTCTCTTGTACTTGAAAAAAAATTATTTTCTCTTTATGCCTCTCCTATAATGTCTTCCCTCACTCCTCCTTGTTGTCCATAAACAACATCCAAGGGTGAAGGTAGTAAACACCCAAATAAATTTTCAAAATGAGACTTACCAGTGGAAGTGTGGACCGCTCTATTATAAGAGTGTTGAATATAGATCGAATTTTCATCCCAAGTTTTCAGATGCTTCTAATTTCAATTCCTCAAAAGTTGTACCAACGTCCTATTGAACACTTGTGTTTGCCCATCTATCTATGGATTGAATTTTGTAGATATCTTCCACTTCATGTCCATATTCTCCTAAATTGTAGTCCAAAAGGAACTGAGAAATTTGGTATCCTTGTCTGAGATGATGCTCCTTGGTATCCCAAAGTGCACCCAATCTTTTTCAAATAACATGTTTTCTACTTCTTGTCCTCGAACGATCTTTTTACAAAGCATAAGAATGCACATCTTGCTAAAATTTTCAACTACCACCAAAATATAAGCATGTCCCTTCCGAGTTATTGGTAAACCACCCATAAAGTCCATGGAGATGCTTTTTGAATTTCGTGTGGGTATAGGTAAGGGATGGTATAGACCTTTCTTTCTATTACTGGGCTTGTTGGTACAACAAAGTATGCATCCTATGATATACCATGCTACACATTTTTACATTATGAGTCAATAAGCATACCTTTGTGAGATAAAAACTATCTTCCCAACACCAAAATTTCCTACAACCTTGGAGGTGTGAGCCTCTATGATAGGTTGCAATATTTCACCTTTAGGGACACATAAATTGTCTATCTTGTAAAGTAATCCATTTTGGAGATGATAGTCGGCCTTGTTGTCACCTTATTCTACATGAATTTGTCCCCATAGCTGTTTAAAAACCTCTTTGAAGTCCCATATTCTATGTAAGCCTCTTTGTATGCATAATGGGTAAAAGGCTCCATGTGAATAAGAGTTCCCAAAGCTGTAATATTGGTTTTGGGTGGCCTTGAAATCATATCTACTAACTTGTTAGTGTTTCCCTTCTTATACTTGATGACTAGGTGAAATTGCTGCAAAAACCCCATCCACTTGTAATGTATGGTTTGTTGAAGCTTACTTTGGGCCCACAAATACTGTAATGGATGGTGATATGTGTGGATACTGGTTTCCTTTCCCATCAGATAGTGTTTCCACTTATTAACAAATTGAACCATGGCATAGAGTTCCTTATCATATGTAGGGTATCTCAAAACTCCCCCATGAAACATCTCGAAATGATAGCATACTGGATTACCTCCTTGCATCAAAATTTCTCCCATAACATACCCACTTGCATATGTCTCCACTTCCAAGGGATTTTGCAAGTTAGGCTATGCAAGAACTGGTGCTTGACTGATCTTTCATTTTAGTTCATCATAATATTTATGTTGATTCTTTCCATGTTGAAAGATCGTACTGCTCATTCTTATGGCATGGATTGGCGCAAATACCATTGAAAAATATGCTATGAACTTCCGTAGGTATTTTCTACCCAAAAAAATCTCCTAACTTCAGTGACATTAGTAGGAATTGGCCATTTTGCGATGGCCATATTTGTAGAATCTATCTTGAGTTCACCTCCACCAATCACATACCCCAAATACACCAATGATTGATGAAAAAACTCACATTTCTTGAGGTTAACCAACAACTAGGGATTTTTAAGAGTCTATAACACTTGCATGAGATGTGAGATGTGCTCCTCCCAGGTAGAGATATAAACCAATATATCATTCAAATACACTATAACAAATGAATCTAAATATGGGCGTAATACATCATTCATCAGTCTCATAAATATAGCTCTAGTGCATTGTATGAACCAAATGGCATGACCAACCATTCATACAAACCTTGCCTTGCCTTGAAGGCGGTCTTCCAGGTATCTTTTTCTTTGACATGTACCTAGTGGTATCTCGATTTGAGATCCAACTTAGAGAAGTACTTGGCATGTTGTAACGGGTCTAACAAATCGTTGATCTTAGGTGGAGGGTGATGATTCTTGAGTGTAATATTGTTCAAATCTATGTAGTTGATACACATCGGCCAAGTCCCATCCTTCTTGGGTATGATGATGATAGGTGACCCATGAGGTGAATTTTTTGGTTGAATCAGTCCCTGCTCTAGTAGTTGCTGCAATTGTTTCTTCACTTTGTTTGCTTCATAACATACTATCTATAAAACCCAATATTTGGTAACGGGGAGTCATGCAACAATTGTATCTCATGTTCCATTTCCCTCTTAGGTGGTATCCCTTTAGGCTCTTGGAAAATTCCTATGTATGCCTGCAAAAAATCCTCCAACTATTGTTTATGATTTTTAGTACATCCCTTTGAGGATTCCTTTATTCTTACTAATTCATCACCCAACTAATTCTCTCATAAGAAAATAAAAACATACTTCTTACTTGAAATAATTTTTTTTTGTCTTGGTTGACACCTGCCAGCGAGATCTTTGATTTACCTTAATGTGCATTGATGATTAAACACTTCCCATCCTTAATTAGGTAGTATTGATTTTCTCTCCTCATGAAAATTGCATCCCTCATATACATGTAGAGGATTCCAAAAACTGCACCACACATGTCAAGGGGTCTACATTCAACTCCACTTCATCAGTAAACTCCACACTTACAAAAAAATTAGTCTTGCATTGTTTTGTGACCTTTATTTATGCATCATTATTCCCCCACCCCAATGGGTATGGGATTGGATGATCATGAAACTCTAACCCAAGCTTGTTGACTAGGTTGACTGCTATGAGATTGGCTTGCGGACCATAATTGAAAAGAGTGTCTACCTTGGTCTTCTGGATATGGATATCAATATGGAAGAGTTTTGTCATCTCCTCCTCTTCCTTGTGATGAAGGCTACTCAGATTCACCTCATTCTACACTAAAGTGAAAGCAATCTTCTCATCCACATCTGAGTCGATCTCTACCTGATTGGTTGAATCGATGGCTAGAAGGTTCTTTTTCTTGGCATCCTTCTTATAGTTCTTAGCATTCAAATCTAGTTGTAGTTTCCAACACTTTCCTTCAGTGTGACCATCGATATTGCAATGGTTACAACGGTTACTTGGATCTTTGCACTGATGTGTAGTGGCTATTGTTTTCTTGACTTTCCCTTTCTACTTCTTCTTTCCTTCCTTGGAAGCGTCTTGGTGCTCTTTTTGTTTGGATTCTCTTGGCTATCATTTTTTTTGGCCTATATTTTCCAAATATTGTGCTTGCACACATGCCTCATCAATTGTATTGGGCTTGAAGAGCATCACTTGCGTTCACAAATGATTGTGTAGACCCCCCATATACTTGAGGATTACATCTGGGTTCTTGGGATAGATACCCAACATGATAGCCATATTCCTAAATTTGGTGGTGTATTCTTGCACACTCTGCCCCTGCCTTTGTTTGAAGTAATGTGAATGGATCCATTGGTCCTCTACATACCCAATAACATAGAATTGAGACTTAATGAGGGTTTCAAAATCCTCCCACTTAGTTATTGTTGGATCAACCTCTAGACTAAGTGCATCTATGTGAATTTCCCACCAGGTTAATTCATGGCCCTCTAATTTCAGTCTGGAAAAAAAAATATTCCACTCTTCCTCTATATGTTGGACACTGAAATAAACCTCTAACTGTTGCAACTAATTTTTCAACTTTACTACATCAATATCACCTTGGTATGGATTGATATCCACTTTCTCTTCCATTTTAAATAAGGATTGTGAATGGGTAATGGATTTAGAACTCAGATGCTCTTTCTTGGAATCTTTCCTTGACTCCTTTTATGGGTCTTAATTTTCCCCCAGTTTCCCCTTTGACCTGATATCTGAGTTAGAGACTCTAGCCTCCTTGAACAGTCTTAGATTTCTTTCTAGAGAAACCATGAGGAGGTCCATATTGTGAGAGATATCTACAACTTTATCTTCCATGCTCACAAATCTCTCTTCTACTGGATCTCAAGGGTTGTTGTGAACATACTCATCCACCATGGCTAGGGTTCTATGACTTTCTTGTTAAGAAAATTCTTGGATCTTGCAACTTTCCAAAAATACCCCAAAGAAAAATTCTCTAATACTAATATGATCTATAAACTTCCATAAATATTCCATTGGAACCATTTGTCACAACATATCTTATAATATTCTAAAAGCTTAGATTATGAAAATTACTTTATTAGATCCCAAATTACTAATCACTAGCTTGTTGCTTGAAATTATGAAAATAACTGAAAAATGAAAATGAAAGAAATGAGAAAAAAACACACCATCCACACAAATTAACACAATATATATATCGGGAAACCCAATACTAAAGAAAACCCAGCTAGAAGGTGAGGCCTATGCTATGTTCTCTTTTCTTCAAATGAAAATAAAAAGAAAGAGGCACTCACTGTGGAGTTTCCTTTGACAATGTGGCATGTATGGCTGCTACATAATAACTCCTCCTTTGTTATGCTTTCAAAATACCACTCCTACATGATCTTCTCAACTATGGAATAAATATAATGCTAAAGAATGGAACCCTTTCTCCTCCCAACAATCTAGTATTTAACATTGCTCGATAGTTTTCTAGGGTTAGGGTTTTGAATTCCTCAACCCTTCAATTAGATAAGGTTTTGGACCTTCTAGAATATTCTTCAAATTCTACACATGGATAGCCCCATACATGTGAGTAGTGGGGTATGACGTGGAATCCACTCGTACTATGGTGGTCAACCAGGTAGGTCAACTTGCAGGAGGCATAACTTTCACATACGATCTCCAATTGAGGTGATTTTTTCATCGTTGAAAATGTCTTAGTGTGTAGAATATGTTGTATTGCTGCTATAAATGTTTTTAACAAAAAAAATGTCATTTATGCCTCAAAATGGGCCCAAAATATTTCAGATAGTTTTAACCCTAATTTTCCAAGCTAGGACCTACTACTAAAACGACCTTGTAAGTTGATTCCTCCAATTATTTCCACCTAGAAAGTATTGAGATACATGAAAAATTGTATGATGATCCAATCCAGATCATTTACTTCTGACACAATGGGGTCCATTACAACTTAGAGGGGGTTGTGTAAACCAATATATCATTCAAATACACTATAACAAATGAATCTAAATATGGATGCAATACATCATTCATTAGTCTCATAAATGTAGTTGGTGCATTACGTAAACCAAATGGCATGGCCAACCATTCAAACAAAGATTTTCTTGTCTTGGAGTCAGTCTTCAAGGTGTCTTCTTCTTTGACACGTACCTGGTGGTATCCCAATTTGAGATCCAACTTGGTGAAGTACATGGCATGATGAAATTGGTCTAACAAATCATCGATCCTAGGTAGAGGGTACCAATTATTGAGTGTAATCTTGTTTAAATATCTCTATTCGATACACATTCATTAAGTCCCATCCTTATTGGGTACAATGATGATAGGTGATCCACAAAGTTAGGTGCTTGGTTGAATTATTTCGTGCTCCAGTAACTGTTACAATTGTTTCTTCACTTCATCTTCTTCTAGAGTTTTTTTTCTATTCAACCCAATATTTGGTAATGGGGAATCAGGAAACAATTGTATCTCATGCTCCACTTCCCTCTTAGGTGGCAGTCCTTTAGGCTCCTGGAACACTCCTCAGTATGGATGAAACAACTCCTCCAACTTTTGTTTTTTATTATTAGTACATCCCTCCAGGGATGCATTTATTCCTACCGATTCATCACTCAACTAATTCTCTCATAAGAAAAGCAAAACATACTTCTTACTTGAACTAATCAACTTTTTGGCTTGGTTGGAGCTTACCAGTGAGATATTTGATTTACCTTTATGCACATTGATGATGAAATAATTCCCATCCTTGATTAGGCAGTGTTGGTTTTCTCTCCACATGAAGATAATATCCCTCATATACATGAAGGGGCTTCCAAACACTACACCAGACATGTCAAGGGGTACTACATCTGATTTCACTTCATCAATAAAATATGAACTTACAACAAATTTGATCTTACATTGTTTCGTGACCTTGATATTTGCATCCTTGTTTACCCACAGGCCAGGATGATCATAAAACTCCAACCCAATCTTTTTTACCAGATTAGATTCTATGATATTGGCTTATGAACTAGAATTGAATAGTGCATCTACCTTGCTGTTATTGAACTGGATATTGATATGGAAGAGTTTTGTCATCTCCTTCTCTTTGCTGTGATGAAGGATACTCATATTGACCTCCTTCTACACTAAAGTGCATGTGATATTATCATCCACATTTGAGCTTCTCTCTACCTGGTTGCTTGAATTTGTGGCTAGAAGGTTCATCTTCTTAACATCCTTCTTACAATTCTTAGTGTTACAACAAAATTTGCCTCACTCCATGCAATTTTCTTGGATGGCCTTCCATTACCCTCTAAAGAATTGAATTCCCCTTTTTGTTCATTACAGAGCCAAAAATGAACATTTGTTTCACATATACACACCCTATCAGTTATACAACAAGCGTATACACATGTTGCTCCACTACAACCCGCGCACATCGGGTTTGGTGCTCAAAATTAAAAATTATGTCGGGATTCAATGTCATGTCATGAGATCCATGATCCTTGACCTTCCATATAAGGTAAACGCTCTGACTCGGCCCTTCAGTTCCATTTGAAGGCTATAAATTGAGCCATATCATATTGAGTCTGCATCCCTTTTTCCTTGAAAGTATGAACTCCTTGTTCAACCCCCAAGCTCTCCCTTCTTTGTGATGGAGAACCTCATTGAATCCTATATATGAGCTTGCCTTTGGTGGAGGCACAACTAGAGGGACTTAGTTTCTCATTTTAGATATGTTTCGTTATATAAGTTTGTCACCTATGTACTTCTTTTGATTATTTTAATAGAAATACTCTTTTATCGTCTAATTGATATCTTGAAAATATTTGAATTATTATTCCATGGCCGCATTTGACATGTATGTTAATGGATTATGCTAATATATATGCTAACATAATACATTATCACCATATGATTGCGTATCTTGGCTATTGAGGACAAGTTGCAGGTATAAAGCTTTGGGTTGCATGCTCAATGGTTGTCTTCTTCGAAGGTCCAGACGAGGTAGGCTCTTAGCCTTGTCTTGTTAGAATTTCATTTATATAGCATACTTGGGATTAGCGTTTATTTCTGTGTGTCATTCCATCTATTGTGGTTTACCCCTAGTAATAGAGAGATTTTCTTCGTAACAGAATTTGCAACCATACTGGGGATTGATCTCCTTTTTGGGGGTTTGGAGTGTTTTTCTCCTTGAATTTCTCTCTGTTAGCTTGAGTTTCCTTGTCGCCTGTTGCTTGAAAGCATGTTTTTTACCTTGCATATGAGTTTATTGGCTTAACCCTTTCCCTGGCAATGTTTTTCTTGGTATACATGGTTTTTCCCTTGACATACGCGTATATACGTGAGTTGTATTCCTTTAGGGAGCGTGTATATGTGATTGTTTCTCAAAAAGTCATGTACATCATCTCTTAAGTCTTGCTTGCTGACTTTGGTTTCTACTGGGTGAGTTTTGTTGGTTGTTGAGTCTTCCTAGGTCCCTATTTTGACTGTTAAGTGCCTACAGAGTGATATGAAGTCTTTTTTTATTGTTGAATTTTTGGGCGTATTTATTTCTTATCATCATTTTCATTGGTTTTCCTTAGACAATGGTATGAGTGTTTTCTTCTTGGTATCCTACTTGTCTTGTCTCTTTTTTCTTGCAGTAGGGTCTGCCTGTGAAGTTTCTATTTGGTCCTTGCATTTTCTTTTATTCATAAGGAAAATACAAAAATATTTGCTTATTTGCATTATGAAATTTTCACTTTTGATTACTTTGCATTGATTTTGACGCATTTGGAGAGATTTCATTTCATTGAAATTGTAGAGATTGCATTGGAAAGATTGAATTTAGAAGCATACCATATCTTTGAAATTCAAGACTAGTACTTAGCAGTATTTTTATATTTTCTTATTTTTTATATGATGAGTCGCAATACCATCAGTTTCACTACCAAACCTATTGAGTAACAAGAAGCCATTAAAATTAACGTTGATTAATTAAAATTGATTAGAAACAATTTTATTTTTCAGAGTACACAAACAAGTATAGGACATAGGGCCTTGGAATAGGATTTTGTGAGTAAACTTCTCTAAGGATATTAAACTAAACATATGTGTCTAACCAGGGAGTGGTGAAACTCATTGTGTAATTAGTGACATCAGGAGGCTCCACTCACACTGGAGTTAAGCATGAGGTTGCACAAAGTTGGTTACAGAGATAGCCATATAATACCTTCTTAATGTCAGAGATATTTTTGTGGTTCTATTCATATTTGGGGGTCTTTCTAGTTCCTTTACCTCTGTGAGAGGTGATACTTTCAAGATTTTTGGCTTTGTTACCCTACTCATACGGTGGACCAGACTTATGACTATTCACCTACACATTGGTTATATTGTGGTGACTCTAGTTTCTTGACATAGGTTACTTGCAAGGGTTTTTCTGTAGGTACCCTGAGTCAGATAAAGGTTGGATAACACACAACCTTTATGGAGGATTACTTCTCTAGGGGAATCTGACCAACTGCGTTGTTAAGCCCACAAGGGCCCTTATAAATGTTTCTGATACCTCCAATATTTTGAAGGGAGTCTTCGGCCCCTCTTGGGCAAGACATACCTACTCTAGTGAGGGAGGCCCCTTTTCAGCCACTATATCCTGTTTGCGTGCATTGTCCTTTTTGCTTTACTTTGGTGTGCTCTCTGATTATTAGTTGGCCTTAAGATTTTGTATTGTGTCATGAGTTTTCATTTCTATGGTTAATGGAGCCCCCGTGACTCCCTCAGTTAGTGCTACCCATCTTATGGTCTTTGCTCATTCCATGGAGATGAATCATTTTTTATTTACGAGTGGTACGTCGAATCATGATACTCAACCAATACCTTGGGCCTCTAATCCTTTGTCTTTTGGTATTCCAGACATGTCTCCACACTTACCATCCTTTGTCTCGTCGTCTTATGTGAATCTTAGTTTTGGGTCTGGGGGCATGATGCCTCCTTATTCTCCCTTTTCATTTGGTGGGAGTCATATCCCTCAAAAAACTCTTACGATAGGAGGTTGGAATCTTCCTTCCTATGGATCCAATCCTAGCTTCACTTTTCTAGGATCAAGTGATCAAATGGGCAGTCATTCTACTTATTACATTCTATCCATCTATCCTTCTTCTGATATGTTGTTTCCTACGAACGCTTTTCCCATGGCAGACCTTTGTCTTTCCTCTAGTGTTTCATCCAGGGGGAGTCATTTTTATAGTATGGGCAACCCCCTTCATGAAGTTCCTTCATTTGGGGGAAACATATATCCTCACCTGAGTAACCCTTGTCATGTCGCTTTCTCTTTGCAAGCGGCTTCCTTAGTGACAATGCCCTTACAACCCTTTACGAATCAGTTTGGAGGAGGATACTTTCCCATTGGATAGGGCCATGGTGTATATCAAAACCCTTCCTGGCCTGCAATTTCTCAAAACCAGTCTTTCACAGAACCTTGGTCTCAAATGATGCAACCAACCACCACCACAAGTCTAGTCACTGCAAGTCATACTTCCATTATATCACCAACCTTTGCTAGTCATGTTGGAGATTGGTCGACAACCTCTACAAGTCATGTTCAAGACCAGCAACCAACCGCTACAAGTCATGCTAGGGGAACAATTCCATTCACTACGATTCATACTAACATTATATCATCAAACTATGCTAGTCATGTTGGATATAGGTCAACAACCTCTGCAAGTCATGTTGAATACCAGCAACCAGCCACTGCATGTCATGTTGGGGGCACAACACTAGTCACTGATAGTCACACTGCACATACATCACCAACCTCCGCTATTGATGTTGGGGATTCATCACCAGAATCTGCTAGTCATGTTGGGAATTCATCACCAACCTCTACAAGTAATGTTGGAGATTTGCTACTAGCCTCTACAATTCATGCTGGCAGCATGTCACTAGCCATTACAAGTCATTTTGGGGGAATTCATTAAATTAATAAGCCTCAGAATATAAGACATAATCCCAATTTCATTTGTAGAATTTGCAAAGGAGATCACTTTACTCGTTTGTGCCCTGCTACTGTTGTGGTACAAGAAGCGTGGTCCTTACCTAGGGACCCTTTGGGTTCTGAGTTGTCTTTGGTTTCCCAACATTCTAGTCCTTCTTTGGTTGATATAGTGGTTGTACCGATGCAATATTCGGCTAATACCCCTCTTCTTTTAGGGTTTATGCATCTCTTGACCTTGTTGTCTCGCATCCTATTCAACTAACGATCATGTCGATGCAATCTTCAACAGAATCCACTCCTATTTTTTGGGGTGATGTGTATCTTGACCTTGTTGTCTCATATCCTATTCAACCAACAGTTGAAGAAGTGGTCGTGTTGATGCAATCTTTGGTCGATCCCACTCTTCTCTTGGAGAGCAGAAAGTCTAAGGAAGTGACATTGCTGATGCAATCTTTGGTCAATCCCACTCTTATTTTGGGAGGCGATGCATCTTTTGACCATGTCCTTAGAATTTCTAGTCCTGTATCTTCTGAACAAGGGAGTATTCCACTCTCTCTGAGTACACTCCCTCCATGTCTCAGGATGGTTTCCTTTGATTGGAATGATCTTGTAGAGCCTTGACTTCCTTATTCTACACCCTTCCAGATAAGGGGCATTCTTCGATATATTGTAGATAAGGTATTTTGAAGGGAGTCTCAAGCCCCTCTTGGGAGAGACATACCTACTCTATTGTGAGAGGCCCCTTTTCAACTGCTATATATTGTTTGTGTGCATTGTCCCTTTTTCTTTATTTTGGTGTGCTCTTTGATTATTAGTTATCCCTAGGATTTTGTTTTATAAGTCAAGTTTTGAGTCATTGTGGAGCAAGACCATCCTCCTCTCCGGTCTCTTCATTTGTTGAAGTTACCAACGCGTCTTGATCCTCTACCGAAGATGCCTTCTAAAAGGTGTAGAGTTAATAAACGTGGTACATATATCTCCACGTCCTAGACTAGTGATCATCTAGTTATGAGTATTGAGTTAGACCTGAATGTCTCAGGGAGTCCTTCGACTCCCTTATCTTATGTGATTAGTAGGATCCCTTTGACTTCTTCATCCTCGACCGTGTGGGTGCCATAGGTTCCCTCCTCTAGTGCTACCCAACCTGTGAGTTATACTCGACCCAAATGAATGAACCCTTTCAGATCTCGTTTTGGTATGCCAAGTCACAATTATCAGTCAATACCTTTGGCCTCTAATTCCTTTTCTTTTGGTATGCTCGACATGACATCGCAACTCTCATCCTCCGTTTCAACGACTAATGTGTATCCTAGTTTTGGGTTTGGGGGCACAATGTCTCCTTATGTTTCTTTCTCATTTGGTGGAGGTCATATTACCCAAGTGAATCCTACAATTGGAGGTTGGAATCCTCTTTCCTTCTGGCCTAATCCTAGCTCCAATGCTCTGGGATGGAGAGCTCAACCGGGTGGACAGTTCACTTCCTATATTCCATCCTTCAGCCCCTCTTCCTCCACATCAATTCCAATGAACACATTTGTTATGGTGAATCCAATTCCAATGAACACATTTGTTATGGTGAATCCCCCTTTGTTCTCTAGTGTTCCATTTGGAGGGAGTCAGTTTCATAGTATGGGAAACCCCTAGCATGGAATTCCTTCAGCTGGGGGCAATGTATACAACCTTCATCATGTCTCTTCCACAGGTATGGTGCCCATAAAACCTTTGATGAATCAATTTGGAGGAGTATATTGTCATACTGGACAGGGTCATGGTATATACCAAAACCCTAGATGGTCTACAATCCCTCAACCCCAATCTTTCCCGAGATCATGGGATTAGATGCCATAACCCCGACTCCCTTTTATGGCCACCCTTAATCTACTAGATTTTCCAAAATTAATGAATGGCCCTATGTGCCATGATCCATCATGGCCCCCCATCGCCACCAAGCTTCCTTCAGACATTCCAAAATTTAAAGGCAAGACTGGTGAGGATCCGGGTGATCACGTCACTATTTTTCTTCTATGGTGCTCATCTAAATCCCTAAATGACGATTGTATTCAATTGAGGCTATTTCAATGCACCCTCATGGGGGTCTCCATGAAAGATATTGGGGGGAACATATGGAAATTTCAATCAGATGGTATTGGTCTTTCTCAACCACTTCCAGTTGTCGGTTCATTANNNAATCAGATGGTATTGGTCTTTCTCAACCACTTCCAGTTGTCGGTTCATTACAATGTCGGAATATAAATTTTTTAATCCTTCTGCCAAGATAAATCCATGCATATCTTGGACGATATCCAAGAGTGGCATAGATGGAATAGGTTGATTAAAGCCAACATTCTTCTAGAGTTTATGTTGGAATGGTTCTTTAATTCATTATTGCCTTATATTTCAAAGTATGTCTCTACATCCGAGGTAACATCTGAGGAAGAAGCCATTTTCAAAGCCCAACAATTGGACCTCATATGTGCTCAATATGGGATGCTTTATGAAATTATTCTTGATGCACCGTGGTCAAACTACGATCCTAGACAAAATCCTGGGCCTCATGCCAATGACATCATAGGCTCTGCAAATGCTAAGTCTACAAACTTGGTGACAAACCAGTTGAAATATTTGTCTCTAAGCCATCCTGTAGTAGGACAAGCTTCGACTTCGTCCTCCACACCCACCCAATCGACAGATGTGCATTATGTACATTCATTGGTTAACCCGAATGGTAACCAACAAACAGGAGGGACTAAAAAGAAAGGACGAGGTAATAATCATAAGAGTGGGAAAAATAATAATAAAGACAAGGACGACACTAACAATGATAGATTGAATGATAATGTTGGTGAGGGAAAGAAAGAAAAACGGAAGGTGAATTTTCCTTGTAAAATTTGTAAATATGATCACCTTACCCACCTATGCCCCAA